>BGPR01038604.1:0-14640 GCA_013235015.1 Araneus ventricosus | reverse complement strand
AAAAAATTGCAAGTTAGGAAGCTAATTAAAGATTTTATACAAAGTTATCGAACTCACTCATCATTTAATAGATTTTTTATCAATTGTTGTAGGATTAATAATTGGTTAATATGATCGAATTCATATCTCCCGCAAACAGTGAGATTGGAAATTCGTACAAGCCCTGTTTAAAAATTTGCAGTGTTACAAAAAAATTGCTTACTGAAAATAACTACCCTAAATAGTGTCGTTTCATAGCACTGAATTTATGAAATTATAATCCATATTCCCTAAATTTTCTCTTTCGAAAAAGAAAAAAATATACCCTGAGACTGAAAGTGCATCCGAAAAAGTGAGCAGAAAAAGCATTGCCATCAAACATCTATTGAAGTTTGACTTGGAAAAATTCCGCGTCAGATCAAAGAATAAAATTCTAGGAAGATCAAAAAGATGTTCGACGGAAGAAGCAGAAAGATTATTCTTTTTTAAACTTCAGAATGTCATATCTTCTTAGAGGAAAAAGTTAGTAATTCGGAAGATTTTTTTTTAAGAAATACTGAAAAGCAATAAAAATTTTAGTGTAGGATATCAATTTTTCAAAAGTTTTCTTTAACTTTTCAAAGTGATAATCTGGCTAAAAAAATAAATTTTTTTGATAAAATGAAGCTTGAAGTTCTTATTATATTATTTTTCTTATTTTCTGTATTTTATTTCTATACATTCCTCTACATATTTTCTATTTAAATATAATAGCTGATAATTCTTAAAATAAGCAATGCATTTTATTTCACTTTGTAAGTATAAGATATCATCAGTAGATTAAATTCCAGTGATTTCCCAAATGCAATAAATATTTTACAAAAACATAAATAAAAAAGAATCGTATATTCATTTCAAAAGCGTTTTGATATAAAAAAGATGCTCATGATAATAGCTAAAAATTTTGCTCATGTTTTTAAATATCTACGCTTTTATTATCGTACTAAGATCTTTATTCTTTATCAGTACAAAGAATAGCTTTTCAGCCGAAGAAAGAGATTCTTTTATCTTGGGAATATATTAAAACCATAAATTTCTGAGAAGAGACAGTCACGATGTACCGTTTCCTTTGGAGATTTTTTAATGCGGCTATTCTTTCTAATGTTCTTTGGAACATTAAATTATATTAACTTTTTTTCAAAATTCCACCAAAAATTTAAATGAATAATACGCATTATTGTCATTATTCCACTCTCGAGGGAGAAATATTTTCCTCGACTCACTGGGTCGGCAACAATAGAAGGGAAATAAGTTAGCATTAAAATGAAAAAAGATGCTGCAGTTTTTAAGTACTTATTATATTTTCGATGAATGCGGTAAAAGATGGTGCAAACCAAAAGAATGAGAACCCTTACGAAACTTTGTATGCGCCTGTAGATTTGAACTGAAATTTATTTGCAAATGCTATTTCTGCATTAAATTCCTTTGATTTAAGATAGCTGTCAACTGTTTCCTTTCTTCTGCACAGTATTTGTGTCTGTAACATTTTTGCGGCGTTTAGTCTCTGTAAGGATATTTACCAACCAATACGCGACAGAGATTTATGATTAAAACACATTTAGGAACGAGTTTGGCGATATTCTTCAAGTTACTTTCAAATTCGCTTACGAAAGAAAACGATAGAAATTCAGTTATAGGACGTTTTTTTGACACAGCTCGTATAGTTATGTCAATAAAATACTAGACATTGTCTAATATTTTAATCCGCTTTTTAAAAAAATCATAAATGACTTACATTTTAGCAATCATCCGGAACTTGAACAGAGAGTTTAAGTACTTAGTGATGAGGGAAGGATTTTGCAGATACTAGCTTTGTTCCTTTTGTATACCATGATCAAGTTTTCTTGTGCACTTTTTCTCTTACTCAG
The DNA here is from genome assembly GCA_013235015.1 of Araneus ventricosus. NCBI lineage: Eukaryota > Metazoa > Arthropoda > Arachnida > Araneae > Araneidae > Araneus > Araneus ventricosus. Next base: position 12,754 of record BGPR01038604.1, on the reverse strand, counting down.
GAACTCGCGGGGTTGGGTGGCTCAGGTTTAGAAATGGAGAATCACAAATACGAGACCCGATTCCACTGCATATCTTCCAAACATGTATGTCTAGCTTATTGAAATCAATTTCCACCTCTCAAAAAATGTGGCACGAAGCCTTCGACAACCGGATGCCAATTTAGGTGCCATTCTCGTCATCGACGAAGTCCCAAAATCCCGAGATTCATCGCCAGTAGCTTATTAAAATCAATTTCTACCTCTCACAAAATGTAGCACGAAGCCTTCGACAACCGGATGCCAATTTAGGTGCTATTCGCGTCATCGACGAAGTCCCAAAATCCCGAGGTTCATCGCCAGTAGCTTATTAAAATCAATTTCTACCTCTCACAAAATGTAGCACGAAGCCTTCGACAACCGGATTCCAATTTAGGTGCCATTCTCGTCATCGACGATGTCGCAAAATCCCGAGGTTCATCGCCAGTAGCTTATTAAAATCAATTTCTACCTCTCACAAAATGTAGCACGAAGCCTTCGACAACCGGATGCCAATTTAGGTGCGATTCGCGTCATCGACGAAGTCCCAAAATCCCGAGGTTCATCGCCAGTAGCTAATGGAAACTCTAAAAATCAGCATAAATGTAATAAATTATATTTGTTTTTTTGTAGTTTCTGTTGTGTAGTGTAAGGCATTCGTGGTTGTCTTCTCAATGAATAAATTCATTTCTCGTTTTCTAGTTCAACCTGTCTTAAGTCTTTGCCTAACAAGATCTTTTATATGCTTGCGAAATAACACAAATTGACCGAACATCTTAATTTATCTTGTGTACAATAAATAGTACACGAGATGGAAATGAAAGTCGAAATTTCGTTAGCCATTTTAGAAAATTACTTTGTCGGCATAAAATCCGTACAATAAAGGATTTTCTTTTTGTTTTGTCTCGTTAACAACCATGAAACGATCGTGCATTATTAATGATACTGTATCTGCACACATGAAATAAATATCGAAAGTAATAAGGTATATATATAATTTATACATTTATTTCGTGTAGGCCGCTACAATATTCAAAGCTTCACGATGGACAAAAAAAATCACTGTAGGCTGTCTTCTTCAAACAGCCGCTTATGTTTAAGGCGTAGGACTACTTTACTCGCGTGATTCTTTCCCGATTTTCAATTTATTTGTTAACTTCTATTGTTACTCTTTATCTCTAAAATAAGTCATTTTTTTGTTTTTATTATATTTAATTATCGAGATATAGAGGATCTCCCATACAACGTTTTTTGTGGCTTTGGCGTGTGAATCAAATCCCTTCCTGCGACCTCAGTAGGAGGAACGTATTCCTACCTTAAAAATCGCAGCCATAATCACTGTATACTGACTTGTATATCCTGGATTGTAAAGGGATATTGTTTTCAAATCTAATGTTTCCGATCCTCAAATCTTTTTGCATTAGCTTTATTTTCAATCCTTGGATGCAGTGAGAGATAAAAATCTGCTTTTCCACTAATATTCTGTAGAAAACAGCAAATCAGCATTAGCTAAATGCTTCATTCAGATACATTTCTACGCAAAGTATAAGTTTTTATATAAATTAAAATTTTTAAGTAAATAATTCAGCTTCTGAGCTGGATTTAATATAATTTACGTACGTTGTCCAGCTGGCCGAAGATAAAAGAATCCGAAAAAAGTAACACGCATGGATATTTGAGAAGGACATAAAATATCACGACTAAGACTGCGATACAGGATATGGCACATTGCCTAGTTTTAAAACACTAATTTAAAAAGAAAAAGTTGCTTTAAAAAGCTATTAATTCTCTGAGTATTCATGCATTTGACTTTAATTGAAGTGAGTCTTGGATGAATATACACTAAATAGTGTCGGGTCTTTTTTTAACTCCCTCTTCTAATTTAATGAGACACACTGCATGTTTTTTATGTTGTAATTAAATTTCTTGGGATCCATCTCATTAAAAAATGTCCCATCTTTCAAGGAGATAATTATGGCAGCAGTCTAGTATATACTAAGAATTTTTTTTTCTTTTGAGTTTCTCAGTTTCAAAGATACTAAATAAAACAGGATTTAAGTATATTCTTGAGTTGTTATACAGTTTTCATTGAATGTACGTTTTTTTCCTCCTTTTGACACTTTCCCTTTTAATACCGTTTGTAAATTTCTGTCAACTTCGGTTATGATTTATAAAAAATTAAAGCAATTCGAAAGTATGTATAATAATTTTCTGCGTAGTGCTTCTGCTCGAGACAAAATAGGCATTTCTGCAGAAATGGACGATTAAGAGTAAGTGAAAGAGACATGATTTAGAACTACTTCCGTTAAAAGATAAGAGACACCCTGCAAATTACTTTTACAACAAAGGACCTTTAAGATAAAAGCACTAAATGGAGTCCTTCTAATAAATGCTCTTAAGCTAGGGACATCTATTTTAATATTCTGAAAGTCGGACGATTCGGGAAGATTGCTGCCATTTAGAAGAATTCGAGTTCTAGCAATTTTAATTATTCTTTTAAGGCACTAGTTTATAATGTAGAGAAAGGCTGCCTTAGGAAATAATTAAAAGTTGCTTCTTCATATTTCAACTAAAATTCTAACGCTTCGGAATTTGACATAACAAGGAATATATTTTCGTGCCTTTTAATTATTCAAACAAAATTTAATGATTTCATCCGCATGGAGATCTCGTCTATGCAGAACAGAGTTTTTAAATACACGTCTTCTCGTTTAGGAATTTTGACCTGCTTGTTAGTAGAAATGTGTGAGGATATCGATTTAAAATTAATGCAAAAATGTTTATATTTATTTTAATCGTTATCTTATGTTTACACCCTAAATGCAATTTTTTACTATATTAAAAATGTGACTTTTACACACTTCATTGTTTTTTCCACTCAAACGTCAAAAACAGTTTTTAAATTGCGAGTTCTGGCAATTTTGATTATTCTTTTAAAGCACTAATTTATCATGTAGAGAAATGTTGCCTTAGGAAATAATTAAAATTTCTTCTTCATATTTCAACTAAAATTCTAACGCTTGAGAATTTGACATAACAAGGAATATATTTTCGTGCCTTTTAATTATTCAAACAAAATTTAATGATTTCATCCACATGGAGATCTCGTCTAAGCAGAACAGAGTTTTTAAATACACGTCTTCTCGTTTAGGAATTTTGACCTGCTTGTTAGTGTGATGATATCGATTTAAAATTAATGCAAAAATGTTTATATTTATTTTAAGCGTTATCTTACGTTTACTCCCTAAATGCAATTTTTTACTATATTAAAAATGTGACTTTTGCACACTTCATTGTTTTTTTCCACTCAAACGTCAAAAGCAGTTTTTAAAGACGTGTCAAGAAAAAACAGCCAATGTCTGAAATAAAGGAACGCATTTGGATAACAACGTTATGCAGTTATTCGCCAAATTTACAGACAAAAGAAAGGTTTTTGTGACAATGTTGAAATATAACATGGCTGCTCTATTTTTAAGAAGATAGGCTGAAAATATAGATTTTAGAAAATCTGTGTTTATTTGTCACCTGTCAGCTGCAAATGGTGCATTGGAAACAAGTAATTTTTTTATAGTACATGAATGTCTCTTCACGTGCGATTTATTTGTTCGGATACTTTTTTTACTTTCTCATATACGAAGCATACAAAGAGAAAGTATTGCAAGCGTCAAAAAATTCGAACTCGAGATTTTGACGGATCTCCACGTTTTAGACCTCCCTGAGTCCGAAAAACACAATTTTAGAATTATGTCTGTCTGTCTGTGAACACGATAACTCGAAAACTATTACAGATACAGGGATGAAATTTGGTATGTGATATTTACATATAATGTGTAGGTTTCTGTCAAATTTTGGGCAAAATCTGTCTGCGGGAAGTCTGTCTGTATGTCCGTGTTAATGTGAAAGCGATAACTCACAAACTTAAATAGCTGGGTGGATAAAATTTGGTACACAGTTTCATCATCAGGAATGTAGGTCCGTATCAAATTTTGGGCCAGATCTGTCAAAGGATTGTCTGTTTGTCGGTCCGTATAATCGCATACTTTTGAACGCCATAACTTCTTAAAAAAATTACTTAGATAAATGAAATTTCGCATGTAGTCTTGAAACCCTAATTGTAGATTTTTCTCCAATTTTCCTTTAAATTGGTTAAAAAAAGGAAATTACCAATGCGTTTTTTTTTTCTTCTCCATTCTACGCAAAAAAGAAAGCTGCGAACGCTGGAGCGAGTTTTTTCCCCACTTTAAGGAATATCGCACTTTTTCCCACCTTAAGTCATACCGGCCCGTTTCCCGGCAGGGGTATATCCCCCCCCCCCCCCACCCGTGTTATTCGTACGAGATAAAGTTTTGGGGAGGTTACTCCCTCTGTTTCTAAAAAAAATTTCCAATCTCCTTATATATTTAACTTATTTTCCTTATTTAAAAATTTTTGTTGTTAACATTTTTTATTAAGTTATTTTCTATTTAATTCATGTAATCTACGAAAAATCTTAAGTAAACAAGTATTTAAGTCAATAATAACCTTATCAACCAAGTATTAAATTATTCAAAATTAATTCAATAAAGGCAAAAATGGCAGAGATACATACCAATAGGAATCACTCTATTCCAAATTCCAACCTCAGCTCCAAAACACACATTTCAGACATAGTTGTTTTGCAAAATATTTCAGAAAAAATATTGATGTTGCATTTTCCCAGAGCTAACTGCTGCTGTGTAAGTAATCTGTTGTGAAACGGGTTACAGTTGGTTTAAGTTAGATCAACAAATTACGCGCCCGTTTGAATCCGAAATCAATAAAATTGTGGTGGGTTCAAGGCTGATAACTGCGTCCCAATAAAAATAAAATAATTCAATAATATTTTTCTCTCTTTTTATATTTAACTGTACCTCTGGATACTGTTTGCAATATAGCCTGAACACTGCTCGTTGCTTCCACTCAATACTGTCGATGCTTCTCGACTCAAGCAAGTGACTCGGGGAAGTCTAATTAAGCGAAATGGGTCGCAGTGAGTCATTGAAGGGATTACTGGCGAGGATTAACTGCGACATTAATCAGAGTTTGCTTAAGACCCTTTTCCAAATTAGAGAAGCGTCTCGTTACACTCGGTGAAACTTGGCCAGAGAGCCACCCTTGCTCTAATAACTTAAAACTGGAGATCTTGCTATTGAAGAAGGCGCTATTTGGGAGGGAAAGTGATCTGGGCGATGGAGTCTAAGTGATGGAGGTGGAAAAAATCAAATTTAAGATTATATCGTGGTCAAAGAATAAAATATCTGAACAACTTTCATGACTGTAAATGTAACCGGAAATTAACTAGCTGATTAAATTGCAACCGAAAATTAGCTGAATGATCCTGATGAGGTAAACTGTGTTTTAAACCAGCGGGAGTGGTCTCCCCTAAACTTTGCCGTCTACTTCCCCAAAAAGGTGCTGTTTCCCCTTCCCCCGCGAGGATAAAAAAAATTCGAACCTACTGTAACCCAGAATCCAATGACTATCAAAAGGTTTTTCGTTGTAGATTATAGTGATTGTAAAATATTTAGGTAAAGAATCAAACTCAAAGAGATACGTAGCGATTAAAACGCAACTATCACACACTGCCAGGCTCCACTCTTGCCGGCTCAAGGACAAAGTGACGTAATCCTTCCGCCTGCGCAGAGATTGCTACCAGTACGCATGCGTGTGGAGAATCGGATTAGAAAAATTAATTATGCAATTTGAACTCCCTTTTTTTAACCGATTGACACAAAAATTGGACGCAAATCTACAATTAAGGTAAGAAGGCCACATACCAAATTTCATTTATCTAATTAATTTTGTTAACAAGTTATTGCGATTAAAAATATGCGATTATGCAGACTGACAGACAGTCAAACCTTCGACGGATTTGGTCGAAACTTTGATACGGACCTACATTCACGTTTATAAAACTGTGTACCAAATTTTATCCATCTAGTTATTCAAGGTTTTGAGCTATATTGTTCGCATGAACGCGGACAGACAGACAGACAGACTTACCGTAGACGGATTTTGTCCAAAATTTGATAGAAACCTACAAATTATGTGTAAAGATCACATACCAAATTTCATCCCCGTAGCTCTAATAGTTTTCGAGTTATCGTGTTCACAGACAGATATAATTCCAAAATTGTGTTTTTCGGACTCAGGGAGTTGTAAAATATGGATATTCGTCAAAATCTCGAGTTCGAATTTTTTGACGATTACATCGTACACTGTAAAAAATATCCGTTTTTTTCCCGGACTTTTTCCGTATATTTGACGGTTTAAAGCTGTTTTGTTGACAAAACGGTTTTTCACCGTTTTCCGCTCCAGCCATAAACGTTTAAAACTGTCAGTTCAAATTCTATTTTTCGTCATACGGTATTGCTTTCCGTACGATAACTTTCCCTTTTCTTAAATGTAATTTTATTGCATTCATTTCATGTTTTTAATAGGGTTCCATCTCCGCTATTGTTTACACATGTTGCAGTAACCTGTTGTCACTCATGAAAGCTAACCTTAAAACACGTGTTCTGGCAATAGTTGATTTTTACACCACTAGGTGGCGCCACTAGAGCTATAGTGACTTTAAAACTCAAATAGATTATTTTTACTTCATTTTATGAAGTCTCCGGTGATCTAGTGGTTAGAGCGACTGTCTTTTATTTCTATGAACGCGGTTTCGATCCCCTGCTCGGAGGAGTTCGAAGTTTTTTCACCATCTTGCATCGAAATCGTCCAAGTAAGTTCAATTAAGAATTATATTAATTAAACTAATTGAGATTAATAATTAAGCCTTGATTAATTAATATTCCTAATTGATAATACACATCAGCACATTTCAACTCGAACAGAAGGAGAAAAACAACTCAACTCAGTCGATGACGTCACTTACTTCAATGACTTAATTTTTACGGAGAAAACTTAATTTCATACGGTAAAAAACCGTTGTGACTACGGATTTACTTCTTAACTTTTACGGGAAAAACTTGTTCCTGTATGGTAAAAAACCGTTGTGCCTACGGATTTACTTCGTAACTTTTACGGTTTTGCACAACCAACCCAGCTGCCAGTATAAAACCGTAAATTTTCGGGATTTTTTTTACATCGTATACGAGAAAATAAAAAAAGTGCACTTTTATTTTATAACTAGGAGAAACCCCGCCATCCTTTTCTTATAAAACGCTTGTTGGAGACAGGAAACGTAACAATGCTTTAAAAATAACATTTTATTAATGATATTTTATTGATAGAATATTGTTCAGATTCTAATAAAATAATTAACAAATTAAAAATATAATTTTTGTCATTTAATTCAACAGCATACTCCACTTAATAACTTTATTTCATTGTTAGGTCCATTACTGAGCACTTTTCTTTACAGGAGCCCCTGAATATAAAAATTTTACGATAATTGGTCTATTTGTTAAATGTCTTTCAATGTCTCATCCCCACCCATTCCAGAAGGAGTGAGCTAAGGATCATTTATGATCACAGTATTTTTAGTTGAACAATGAGCAGCAAGTTTACAGTTTCGACAAAATTTTTATAGCGGATCTGAACAAACTTCTCTACATACCTACCTGAAGGTTAGTTGACATCCTTAAGAGTTTATTAGGTAGGATATAACACTTCTGTATATTTAGCTTGACAAGTTGAAATATCCAGGAGTGCACGACCTGCTGTACGGGGGAGAGGGGTGTAATGAAATTAGGAAGAACTGTTCCAGAATACAAGCTCGATTCTTTTCACAAAGCGACGAGGTTAAACACAAAATGCACAATATTGTGGAAATACACCAGAAAACTGAAGAAAGAACACTTTTGCTTGTTAATCTGCTACTAACGAATTATTTCTTACTGAATAGATGATAAAATTTTATATAAATATGCTTTTCAATATGAGGAGTGTTTTACGATTAATATTTACTATTTGAAATTACTTTTAAAAATTTGGTGCCAGAATGTAAGCACAATAAAATTCGAACCTTATACCTCAGATTTAACTGATCCTCTACTACGATTGCATTTTCCATTTAATACTCGAAGCCATATACTGTAAGTTGTTTTTAATTGGCGTTTGCAAATGCCTTTAGAAAAGGAAGAGATATAATTAGGCGTCACTATGTTAATGATACAGATACCGACAAGAACATTCTTTTAGGAGATACTGACAAGGAAATGCAATTAATTGTTTATTTTCAATTCATTAAGACTCCAAATGAATAATGAATACAAAAAAGTTATTAATCAACGTCTTCAATAAGTGTAAATAAATAAATGCTTAACTTTTTGGCAAATTTAGAAAAAGAAGAAGCAGGAGAAAACAAAATAAAACCGTTTTCTGAAATTAATTGACTTAAAAATTGCTTTTCACTATTTTTAACTTGCTAAAATCCTCTCCTTCGCTATTAATTTGGTGGGAAAAGTAATGATTGTTTTAGGAACTCCTGTGCAGAAGAATGATGGTTTTAGCTGAGTTGTTTTTCAAGAGGCATTAAAGCACTCCTTTTTAGAATTAAGTAAACACATATATCTTTTCCGCGTTTTCTATTCAAAATAAAAACGTGGAAGCGTTTTAACATCCATAGGTATTATATAAAGTTCTAGAAAAAATACTTGTTTGTAAGCATATTTTCTTTTTTTCTGGTATTGCTTATGAAAATCGTTTCTTCTATAAGTTTTTGGATAGATTATTTCAATTTTAGAAATTTCCTATTGTAAACTAATTTCTAGCTATTACCATTTGAAATAATCAATTTTAATGGACTGATATTTGAGAAAATGTAATTTAGGTATTTTTCTAAAATACTATCAAGTACAACTGAATTTGAGTAATTCGAACTTTTTAAATTCGAATTCGTCGATAATTCGAATTTTTGTCTGTTCCCTTTTAATTTTCTAATAAAATAATGATAAGTATAATTTACAATTCAAATTTATTTTGGTTGATTCGAAGTTAAACTACATTTTTTTAAATTTTTGAATTGCTTTTAATTGCTAGATACTTCCGTGACTTATGGGCAGCGTATCTGTTTGATTTTATGTGGCAATGTATCTAATTATAAAACCAATTAAAAATTCTCACTTTTTATAAAGAGCTTTGAACACTTTTGTTCGACACACTGAATTGTTCGAAGTTTCATTGTACAAATGTTACATTCAAAGTTCTAATGATGAAAAGTAACTAATTGTTTATTCGTCACAATTAGTTACTATTCCACTGAAATGAATTTTAAAAAATTATAATTATTATTTATTTATTAAAATTACTTACTGTTAATTTTTTTATGCACTATTTATTAAAATGTTAAATATTGAAAATAACTTTTTACTGACATTTTTAGGTTACAAATCTTCATTTCCTCTTTTTGTACTCATTTTTAGATCCAATTTTTCTCGATTCGAATTTTTATTACGTGCCACCAGGTTTGAATTAGCTATGTTCAAATGTATTGATTTTTAAGGAATGTCATGGACTGAAAAACTGATTAAAATGTTCTACTTATTAATTTTCAAATTCTTATGGAAAAGAAAATTTTGTTCAATAAAAATTCTAAAAGAAACAAATTCATTATCTACGAATTGCTTCTTTTAGCATAAATGTCTGTGAAAAGAAGCAATACGAAGTAATTAAAAAATATATCAGGTAATTCAACCAGGTTTTGACGTAAACTTATGTCCCTCCATAGTGGTCTAATGTTGTGTCGGGAAAGGAAAAAATTATGATTCCTTTCGTGGTATTTTTAAACACTTAAAGCTCCGCATCCAAATAACATAGAGAGTTGGTTTTTGTTTCATTTAACAGAGAAAGGTTGACATTGAAGATTGCAAGAATAATTTTTGTAATTATGTTTTAGTCACAATCGAGTTGCAAAGTTGGTGAAAATCACGAAGAATTTTGATAAAGTCACAGCGACCGATGCGCGAGCGCTCATAGGTTGTGAGCGGTATATTAACTGGATTTTAACAGATTAATAATTAATTCATTTCAGATTAATTAATTCATTCAGATTAATTCATTTAACAGAGAAAGGCGATAGAGCATAGGTCATAGGTCAAAGTCACATAGAGCTACTTTAGTCACAGAAAGGCACATCTGAGTAATCGATTAATTAATTATTGTTAAATAATTATTATTAACAATTGTTGCTTTAATTGAGATGTCCTTTCCATCAATTTAATTGAGTTGAGTTGGTTTTAGTTTCATTTAACAGAGAAAGGTCATAGATCAACGTCACATAGAGCTACTTTAGTTACATAAAGTCACAGTTGAGTAAGTTAAGTAAATCTACGCCCCTCAATCCCAGTGGCCGTTTCGCAGAGACAGCCTCCCGTCGATTTTTTTTTCTAAAGTTCCAAACAACTGTAAGAGAAGTTGATTTCATTTCATGCATAAAGTAGTAAGAAATTTATTGTGTATTAAGTTGCTTTCATTTCATGCATAAAGTAGTGAGAAATTTATTGTGTATTAAGTTGCTTTCATTTCATGCATAAAGTAGTGAGAAATTTATTGTGTATTAAGTTGCTTTCATTTCATGCATAAAGTAGTGAAAAATGTATTGTGACGGTAAGTCTGAAAGTTTTAAATATAGTGTGAGGTGTTTATTACAGTTCAATGAGAAGAGTTAAACTATTTGTGCGAGAGAAAATGAATTAATTGAATCAAAAGAATTATACGAAAAAGTTGACAAAATCCAAAGCACGCATAGATTAAATTTACAGTCATTTTCCGAGTTATTTTACCGTTCAGATTAATTGTGTCGGAGGCTTTTTATCATTCTTACGCTTGAAGAATGTCTAATTTGGTCAAAACGCCGGCCATTCACTTGAAGGATAGCCATACCATTTGTCCTACGCCCGTTTTTTTTCACCCATTTTAATCGAAAAATACAGGCACGCCATTCACTTGTATTTAAAAGGACGCTAACTCTGAACGAAGGTGGGGGAAGCGATCTTCTTTCCCCCTCTACAGCTGCATGTCAATCGCTCTTCGATTTTCCCCAGTCAGAAGATTTTAATTTATGCTACCCTCGAAGCGAAGCTTCAATCTACGCAAAGCATTGTTCTTTTCGCTAGCCTCTTTCAGGGTCCCACTGATATTTCGTTCCGATTTCAGTTCAGGCGAAATTCCAATTACCACAAGCCATTTGGCTGATTTCCATAGATTTTTATGGGTTTTTCCTTCTCGCGTTCGAAATATCCAGTTCATGTGTGAAGTGAAGGCTGCCTTTACAGATCTACATTCCTGGTGTCAAAATCGCACACAAATTTTCTTTTTTCTGGTTCATTTATACTTTTGAATTATCATGTCCACATTCATATGGACAGCAAAACAGGAAGATAGTCCACCTTTTAGAGGATTTATTCCAAAATTTCAAACTAATTTACCGTTTTGATGTAAGAATCACGTACAAACTTCATCCATCTAGCCTATTGAATAATCATTTTCATAAACATAATAAAATCACTTTAACCCTTTGCGGTGCAAGGCATTAAAGTTTTTAAAATATGATGTGAAAACATCATGAATGGGTTTAGTTTATTGTCTAGACATAGAATCTACAATTTTTTTTTCAAATTTACTTCATTCCGAGGGGGATCGTCCACCTTCTTACGTGAACCCCCCTTAGATACAGCCACCTTAATACACTCAAAAAATATTGTTGAATCTCACAGAAAATCAGAAATTAAAACTTCAAGAATATCGGAGGAAAAGTTTTGAGTTAATTTGCTAAAATTGTAAATGCCCAGAACTGAAAGAAATTCTTATCTCTCAGTTAAGGATTTTTCCCAAACTTTATCTCTAATAATTCCTATTCCGGAACGAAATTTTATAATGCCGCTATATACATTCTAAAAGGTGTACTATTGGCACTATACTAAACCTATTATTTCACATTTATAGTTTAATTTAACGGTTGAGTTTAGTTTAGTTTAGTTTAGTTTAGTTTAGTTATATTAACTTCCCATTTTGAAGCAACACGAGGGCTATTTTGGGACGGACCTCGTAATTTTGAACCACGGTCAGATGACGAGGACGACACCTGAGCTGGCACCCCTCGTCCAAACTTCCACGCCACACTAACGGAGGAACGATTGGTCACTACGTATGATTTAGCGTACAACAGGCCCCATACACGGCGGATCTTCAGTCGAATCGGGTTTCGAGCCGAGACCTTTCCACTAGGCACCCCCCACGGCCTCCTAAACGGTTGAGAGGCGAGTAAAATTAGGTACGGCTAAGAGTTAAACCTCAAACCAATGGATCCTTTGACGTATTTGGTCTAAACTTTAATATACATCACAATTTTAGTGATACAAGAATATACCAAATTTCATCCGTCTGCTCATAGCATTTTTAAGCTATCGTGTTTTTTAAGCTATCGTGTTCACATACGCACGAATAGGCAGATAGTCAGACTTCCCTTCAACGGATGTGTTCAACGGTTTGCGATGTGTCCAAAGGCAACAGAGCACAGATGCTTTTTTGGATGAGTGGAATTTAACACAAACTGGCCATATGGGGAATCGATTGGATTTACGGGACAAAAGGGCATAATTGAATTTTGAAGTGATGAAAAATTATTAGTTATGGTATGAGAAACAACACAATACAAGACACCTGACATGAAATTGGCAAGAAAAAAACGGTAGCTTAATATTGGGAAGGATAATAGACAAGTAATACAACAAATCTAGGTTTGCGATGTGTCCAAAGGCAACAGAGTACAGAT
>BGPR01038603.1:0-14641 GCA_013235015.1 Araneus ventricosus | reverse complement strand
TGTAAATATTATGCACATTAAACCATAACCATTGATAAAAGTTACATCTCGTTATCAGCTTTCTGTGAAACAGGATGGGTGAAACTGTATTTTCGCATTCATCCCTTTCTAGTTGTTCCCTTAATTGCCCTCGTGACCAAATCGTCACTGTAATATGTATATGATACTCTATTGAATGTCACACGATTCTCCAGGACTGATTTTGAAACTTAGTTTTCGTATTAATTGCAAATTTCTCGCATTGTGCGAAATGTTCCTTAACTTTTGTATGCCAGTGTATATTAATAAACATTTTTTAAAAATTTCCACTCTGAAATTCATTAAATTTAAATCGAATTCAACAGTATCATCAAACATTATCTTATTAATTTATTCCTGAGTTAAAACTTTCCAATATCCAGGCATAAGCTTGCAATAAACCAGCAGAAAGCTCAATGTAAATTGAGCATCTTCCCTCGAATACTTACTGGAGACATCAGTAAAGAGTGGCAGGGGAAAACAACCATTGTTAAGAAGATAAGATTGCTCCGCACCTTTTACCGCTCAATTGGAAAAGGGGGAGGAAATTAGCATACGGCATTTCGGGCGCTCGGCCGTCGTCTGGCAGTTTGCATGAGGGGCCGTTTTGGCCATAACGACAATCAGAATGTTAATTCTTCCAAAACAGCCGCATTTTGCTCTGGAGGGATAATTTCCCACCGTTTCGTGATAGTCAAGTTGGGTTATGGAGAGTGTTTCATGCACTTGCATGCGCGATCAGAGCGAACTCACAGCTTTAAGGTCAATGGGAACTATCAGAAAAAGTTGGGGGAATGTTAACTCGAGGTTAGAGGCGAGCCTTTCACCTTCGCTAGTGTTTCTTCGGTTATCGGTACATCCAAAAACCAATAAAAGAAGTAATTTCCGCCGAGTCTGCAGAAGTACTTTTTTAAAATTAAACGGTTCATATAGTAGCAGACTATGCTTATGAAGTTATGCCTGACAGGGAGCAGGCTAGGAGTTCATTTTTATGAACAAACCGATCGCTGAAACCGCGAAAGAAAAATTTAACTCTCTTTTTCCGTCATGTACCCAGCGGCGGTTTTCTGCACAGGTATTAGAGGCACTCGCCTCTAGTGTCTAGAATCTATGGAGCCTCAAACCCTATTTAACGTACATCGTAGTGCTAGACTGACGAATTTTCGACACTGGTTAGAGAAAAGGGGCCTCAAGGCAATTTTGCGCCTGTGGCCTCATATCTACAGAATCCGCCACTGCACGTATCTTAGTGTTTAATATATATAGGCACCAAGTCTCACAACGAATTGAATTTGCCATGCCGTGCCCTCCTGTTGTAAGTGATAATCTGTTTCTCTCACCAGACATTACGATGTATGAGACTGGATAAAAAATATAATATTTGTCTCTATTTCCTTGTAATGAAATTTTTTTTCAGTACAATTAAAATTATTATTCATATTCCCAGATCAAAGTTCATGGATTATGGGTTATTACACAGATGTACGTGAACATTTTTTGCATACATTTAAAATCAATCCCTTCATAATAGTAATTTTTTTTATTTTTTCACTACTATTCTTTTTGAATTCTGCGCTGACATCAATAGACAAGTAAGTTCAAATATACATCAAAGCAAAAAAATTGTTCCTTCTGAACACTATCATCATATAGAAATTCAAATAAAGCTAAATCATACACACGCGCACTCGTTACACCATACCAATAAGTGCCCGAGTAGCAAACGAAAGTTACGAAAAAAGAAAACTATTTGAGAATAAATAAAGAATTCGATGACAAATCGCGTGAACAATGGAAAAGAGGATGAACCTCCTCCATCTCCCCCTTCGGAAGGACGGGTGGGAGGTGGGGTTTCATATCCCTTCTCTTCACAAAGAGGGGTACGAGGGGGAGATTCAGAACAATAACCCCATTCGAAATAAAAGGCGATTATGCAGAGTACACCTTTTTTCCGCTGAAAAATAATCGATTTTCGGAACTCGCGTTGAACTGCTCTAGAGAGGAACAATAAATTAAAAATATCGTGTAATGAAATTTTTATATATATATATATATATATATTCGGTCAATTGATCAAATGCGTGTGTTATCGGCATTAATGTGATTAATTAATACTATTAAAATCTCTCAAAGATTAATCATATCTCTACATTTCTTTAAATGATTCCTAAGAAATTTTAATTATTTAAAATGAATTCTAATTTTTGAAATTATCGATTCACATATTCATAAAACGGATAAAAAATTGTACTACTGCCTCTTTTGTGAACTGCTACATAACTTCCATACAAATACAGTTTCAATTACAAAATTCAGATTTAAAAATGTCTTACCTCCACATTTACGCATGCTTTCACAAAAGAATGTAAAGCATGTTGAAAATTATTTTTTATAAAGCAAATAAAACTTATTTTCCCCTATGTTTTGTATAAGAAACATTATAATCAAATAAAAAAATCTTCTGAAAGTATGTAAAATTACCTATTCGATTGATGTATTCCAATCGAATAAGTTGTTTTTTCTGTTCGGTTTCAACTGTTTTTTCGTCATCATAAATCAGTTTTAGTTCGTGTCAACGCTTTCATGTTTTCCAAAAAATTACTATCAAACACATGTTGTCATTTGTTAAATTATGAACGCAATTCTCTCCCTCCTTAACCGTGGAACGGTAACGTTACTTCGGAGACTTCGCATTTTGGATCGGAAAAGGAATCAATTTGTGTCAACGTTACCGTTCCAGAATTAAAGTAAAAGCTAAAGGGAATAAAATGAAGTTTTGCACAAATATTACTCTAATAATAATAATTCTTGAGTATGTTTGTTAAAATGAATAATATTTATTCAAAACGACATTTTATAATGTAAATTATTGGTTGAAGAAAATTGGCCTGCGATTTTCTTTGTTAACTGCAAGCAATAAGAGTGGCTAGAAAGTTAATATCCAGTGACTGTTTTTGCTTTCTACATGAACATTTATGTCTAATTTTTTATATAAAGTACTCTTCAATACCCTCAAAGATAAATGTGATATTAGGATAGACAACAATGTGATAGAACCCAAAAGAGAATCTTATTCCCGAAGTGATGCCAGGATTGGGTCGAAAGTAGATTTGCTATTTTGTAGGATGGAACTGGAAGATATAGTGTGCAATAAATCTATAAAAAAAATTACAAAACCTTTGATGCAGGCTTGACGTGTCATCATTTGTATATTTGTACTTCCAAATGACCGTCATTTATAACAAGAGGCGAGGTGTAAACCATCAGCACGAAAATGCCGGATAACAGACAGTAATTGCTTTGGATGGATAATTCCTCATTTACCATGAAGTCACGAGATAATACCCTCATATTTTTTTCTATTTAGATGATCTCAGCTTTTTACAGAAAAAGTTTCCCTGGCAAACAGAATTAAGATATTACAATGCATTAATATTTTGTATGAAATTTTAAAAAAATCCCATATAGAATCCCATACATCCAGAACAGAGTCGAAGAAGATAAAATGCCTGATATTTGCAATTATTAAAGAAAATGATGGATATTACACATATGGTTACTTTATATTAATCGAGTTGTATTTGCCATTCCTGCATAATTTTCACGACCAATCTGATAAATTAAACATATCTGGAATCACTGCAAACGCTTTCATAATGTTTGTTTTAGTTTGTATAATACAGGGTGTCTCAGTACAGCGGTTACAAACTTTCAGGACAAATAGAGTACACCTAGACGAAGGGAAATCACATAAGAATGCATGGTCGGAAACGCTTTCCTGGCGCTGAAGTGACGACACAAAACACAAGAAAGGCAGGATACGAATAAGAGGAGAAAACATGTTTATTATTCTTAGTACAGCAAGAAACTAAGAAAAAAGAACATTAAAGAGGCAACGATCGTCATCAAAGTAGGTGTTCGAAATTATGTTCCCGGGCCGTGATGCAGGACTCTCATCTCCGGCGCATAGAAGATTGAACGTTAGTGAAAATACCGGGCGTGTCCCGGACGCATATAGGCATACTGTACCCTAGTAGAGCACCATTGTAACTTTGGAGGGTTCTGATTGGACAAGCGAATCTGACGTCACTCTTCTGAACATCTCTTCAGCAGTGAGACATTCGTATCTTGTTTATTATTCGTATCTTATAGTTCAGAGAACTTGAAATACTAATTTTTTCTCCAATATATTGCCTGAATTTGTTTTCAGAAGGGGAATCTTTCTTCTTCTTGATTTAATGTCGTTAGATTTGCTTTAAATTCTTTCTTTGTGAATATACTGTCATGATTTTTTTTTTTGCCCCTTTTGAATTTCGTCATGTTTTAAAAATGTGTAACAGATGGCAGCACTGTAGTTTGCACTCGTGCACTCGTTCTAAAACTGCTTTGAAAATTCTTTCTAAATTTTAATTCAAAATTTAATTTTAATAACCTTTTACAAAACTCAATGTTGGTTAAAAAATACTAAATTTTGCTTGAATCATTGAAATACGATTTCCAACCTTTTACTGAAATAAGACAAGTTTTTTTTAACAACCTTCCTTTTTCATAAGTCGTTATTGAGTGTCATGAAAAAAGATTGGTTCAATTTACTTTTTTAACTCCTGTTGGTAATATTTTTTATCTGTTGCTGTATTAATGAGACAGTGAAATCATACTAAGTATTTCGTTTGCATGAGTTTGTGATGAAGTCAAGAAAATACATAATTAACCATTATTGAAAATGAAATGAAATGAGATAAAATAAATTCATTTAAAGTTGTTTTACTTTGGAACAAAAATCTTGTAAAGAATAAGTCAGAGCGTGGTCAGAAGCATCTGTGGTCAGAGGTAATAAAACAAGCAGAGCGTAGTTGCGTCAGATTCATTTGTCCAATCAGAGCCCTCCAAAGTTACAATGGTGCTCTACTAGGGTACAGTATGCCTATATGCGTCCCGGACTTCCCCAACAGCTGCCGCGATGCGTGCAACAAAGTCCTCAGCACTGTTAACAAGAATTTCGTACACCAGTGACTTGACGTACCCCATAAGAAGTAATCAAGGCAATTGAGGTCTGGCGATCGAGTGGGCCAAAGCACTGGACCACCTCGCCCGATCCACTGTTGGCCATGCGTTGCATTCAGGTGGAGACGCACGTCAGTGCTGTAATGGGCGGGGGCCCAATCATGCTGAAACCACATGGAAGAACGCATAGCAGCGGATACGTCCTGTCTTTCTTGTGTTTTGTGTCGTCACTACCGCGCCAGGAAAGCGTTTCCGAACATGCATTGCTATGTAATTTCCCATCGTCTAGGTGCACTCTATCTGTCCTGAAAGTTTGTAACCGCTGTATTGAGACACCCTGTATAACTAGCAAAACACCCGGAGGGCTCAGTCATTTAAGTGTTAAAACTTTGTGGGAGATTGGAATGGAACTTCATTACATAAAAACAAAATTTCATTTAATATTTTTTCAATTGGTAGAATAGCCTCCTTCTTCAACCAGCTTATTAAAACAGAATCTTGTTCTTCCTAGCTGTTAAATTATTATTACAAAATGCATAACTATTTAAAATTTCGTCTTTGTTGTTTAATAAAACTTAAATGAATTTAGAGAAAATTGAAGTTGTGAGAAAATGAATTACCATACATGCATTTTAAATAAAGGATTTTATTATTAAATTTTCGAACTAAATTTAGGAAAATGGTCAGATTTAAAAGCAATAATATGCCGGGGAGAAAAGTTGCAAAATAACTGCGTCATTATACATCTTTAATATAAAGCAAAAAAAAATACATGCGTCTGTCGTTCTCAGGAACTCCTCCTAGACGGTGAAACGTAGCGACATGAAATTTGCACACGACATTCTGAGGTGAATTTCAAGGTCAACTGTGTTGTTTTCAATTTTCCCAATTGAATAATTCTTTAAAAAATTAATTAAATAATGAAAATTAACCGCTGTTAAGCCTAATGTTTAAACGTTTTTTGCCAATAACTTCTGAAATGTTTATCGCACGACAATTATTTTTACACCATCTTAAAGAGAAAAAAATATATACTTTTAATGATACTAATTAAATTGCAATGCAACTTTTCTCTAATTGTACTTAACACTTCAATATTCGTTTGAAGACAATTTGTAAAATTGTTTTCTATTGTTATAAAATTAAATTCAAACCAATTTATTATTTTATGAAATCCTTTATTCACGTGCTTTTGCCGCTGTTAAAATTATAAGAAATATTGCTTTCTTTGGACATTTAACTAAAACTTTTCACTTCCGGTTATGTGTCTAAGGATACATAGCTTTTACTATGCACTTGCAGTAATCCATTTACGTTAGTTTGATTACAATGCGATGTTCCGAGTTTAATTTTCATAAATTTTTAAATGATATTAAATAGTGAATAAATGCAAGCTTATTGAATCCCGTTCCTTCCAAACAATAAAAAACGCGGCGGTGAAAAATTGTTTTATTTAGATTATAGAAAAGACAAAACCACAGTTAGTGATTTTTTCTGAAACTTCTAAAATTACTTATTTTACAAATGCCCAAAAGAAAGAGAAAATCATTTAATCTTGAAAGTCTCGCCACATTGCATTAAAGGCAGTCGCGGTACAACTAAGCTCAAGAAAGAAATCAAAACAACGTAAATCACATATAATTCAACGAGCTGAGGAACGAAAAACGAGACTAAAAAGGAAATCGAAAAACTGTTTTATTTAACTTATATATTTCATTATATTTGTAAGGCAATCCAATGATAATTAATATATCTATGGGATGTTTATTTTACTTCAAAAATGTATAAATGATCCTAATTGAGTGTGAAGATGTTCTTCTGATCAGTCACAAAAACACTAAAAGGAAGAGCATTGTGTTCCGGATAATAGCAATAAAAACCTAGATATAAAAGAAGTTCGGTTGTCGCCGTATTAATCAATGATGAGGAAGGAAGAATGAGTACCACGAACGGTTAAATTCGTGACCAGGTGGTTTAAACTACGGAGAGAAAAAGATACGAGGAGTTTTGCTGCCGGTCGAGGATGTCAAACATCACGGGAGTGGACGAACGAAAATCAAAGAAAGACGCTGCTGCGAAAAACTGTTTAATTAAATTTAAAGTGATATAAGTACTTAGACTTGAAAACATTTTTATCCCGAGAAACGCCGGTTATATCAGCTAGTAATGGATAAAAGAATGATATGGTACTTTGAAAAATAAATGAAATAGCCTGAAAAAATAAAATTTCTAAAAATAGTAATAAGAAAAAAAATTAAAAAAATTCATTAACAAAGAGCTAACTAATAGAGTTTTCTAAGTAATAAATTTCGTGAAAATGAAATGCTGATTTTCATTTTTTTTCTTAGTCAAAATGTCTAAAAGAAAAGAAACCCGAATAAATTGAAGCTAAAAATCTGTAATTACAAAAAAAGCAAATATCTGCTATCACTTTTAAAAATTATCAATTTGAAACTGGTACAAAAAAATATTTCATTAGAATAAACTTATTAACTGAAATAAAAAACAAATCGTTCAATGAACTTGAGTTGAGAAAGGTATTTCAGGAACATGAAACTGTTGACAGGTGAAAATTTACTTTAGAGCTAATTTAGCTAAGAAAGCAAACATTGTCCACTATAGCGTCGACGATAGAAACAGATAATGTGATATAAAAATTTGGCGAAACAATGCAGATAGTTTGATTTTCATAGCAACAATATAATTATTGTTGAAATGAAACCATAAAAAGTATTTTTAAAAATTGTTAAAATTAGGGAAAACATTGTTCGAAAGTTAAAACCAAGAAAATTACTTTATTAATGATACAGATTTAAGATGGCATGAAAATTATTTTTATCAGATAATATTTTTGAAAAATATTGTGAAAAAACGTTAAAATCTTGCCAATTTGTTGGTTAAAGAAAATTTAATTGACTTTTCATGTTGACAGTGTTTTCTTCAAGTTTTGAAGAGACCATGTGCCAAATTTCATCAAAATAGCACAAACTTTGTAGATTTGTATAAAAGGGACACATAAACAGACACTATAGTTAATATAGAATTAAAGATTTTATAAATTTCAGCAGCAAAGCCAGTACGTTTCAAAATATTTGTAATTATATTTTTTATCTCAATTTCTAAACTAATATGGTCATCATTTAGTGTTATTTTAAAATTGCAGACAGGCGTATTGATTTTCTCAACTATGGGCCGGTAGTTAATTTTTTGAAGGCTCTCAAGAAAACATCTTGTAGAATGATTCTTTTCTTAAATCAGAATTTAAAAGGAAAGGGCTCTTCTTTGTTCTTCAAACCATGCAGGTCATTATCAAATGATTTCGTGGAAAGAGGAAGGATCTTAATTATATATATTATCGTTAAAATTAATTTCAAACGAAGAATCTTTGTTTTTTACGCCAGCCAATTGAATCGGATTATCTTAAGTCCACTCCGCGGAACTTAATATCCTTCTCGGAACAGCAAAAAGTGACTCAACAAGGGAGTAAACATAGGGGGGAGGATAACATTGCGAGCGCATATTTTTTTCTATTTTTAGTACCGAAGGAGGCTTTTAATTAAAATGCAAAGATTACTTTGGGTTACTTCTCATGTCTAATTAGTAGAAATGTGCATTGTCGGTTTTGCAAAGGATTCTTGTTTTCAAATCACCATAATATATTTTAATTATGTTATTGTTATATCCTTTAAATTCTATTAGAGTATATCTCTACTAATGATGAAAGAAATTAAAATAAAATCAGAGATGATAGCAAGAGATTTATTTTTAAAGAAGTTTCTCGTGAATATAAATTCGTTCCATAATTTTTTTAATAATCTTTTTTCGCCGATGGTTTTTTTAGTTTTTTTAAAATATTATTTCCTGTTTTAAAGAAAATTTTTTTCCATTTACTTCGTTTTAACACATAAAGATTTTTTTTCAAGGAATAGCACGATTTGTAGAATTTTAACTCGAAAAGGAGCAATGTTTCTTCTTTTATATTTTTCGAGACGGAAATTTAAAATGAATCGCTTTTGTAGTTTCAGGAGCACAGAGATGGATTCTTTTTTCAAATTAATTTTTTAGACTTAAATACTTTTTTTTAAAAAAATAGCATCCTGAATAATTTGCTTCATGTATGAAATGCTCTTGATCGATTGGCTGATTTCCTTTTCTATGAATCACATTGCTCTGATTTCCTTCTATCATATCAATTTCGCACAATCTTATCTCATTGATTCACACTATTCCTCTTATGTTTCCTCGCGCAACACGCTTTTCGGTGTCATCCGGCTCTTGGGAATTTTCGTTTTCTTATCTGAGTTTTGCTTCTTAGTTTTGCACAATAAGAATTTAAGCAATATTTCTATTCGTATTTATTTCTCCGGGAAACTATTTTCTTAGTTATTCAAATGTCTGGATTTATCCTAAATAATATCTTTTGTCAACATTAAAAGTTTCTTTTGATTTGAGTTAAAGTGTCTAAACGACATAAAATAGCTGAATGAAAATGAAACATAATAGAAATAAAATCAAAGATAAATCTTTGTAGTTAGGAAGCAAAGCAAAAAGCAAATGTCTCTTATCGCATTATAAGATGTTGAATCTAGTTGGAGTAAACTTTCCACAATGGAAAACTTCTCAAATGAAGTAAAAATCTCTTTATTTGATGAGTTTGAATTAAAACTCATATTTTAAAAATAGGTAACTGCAGATAAGAATCCAAAGCATTAACAATGGGAAAAATTATCTCACTAATCAATTTGATTACAGAATGACAGTAAGAATGACTTTTTCAGTATGGAAATTAAAAGCATCAATACAAATCATAAAGAAAGAATTTTAAATTTGGGAAAAATTGTCTTCAATTTAATTGGGATCCTTAAAATTTTAACTTATTGAATTACAAAATGGAGTAAAAAATTAATTTTTTGTGATAATCTTTTAGAAAGGAACAAAGCGCCTAAATCCCTCACCATTTCTAACTAATTAATTTCTTAATGCAACTTATCGTTATGAAACTAAACTTAGAACAAGGAACTTTTTTTAAAAAAAATTATCAACAGTACTTAATAGCGCATTTGTTTCGTTTCCTAAACACCTACATTCACTGCAAAACAATAAACATAAATTTTGTTTAAAATAATTAATAAAATATCATTTTCGAAAATTTGAATTCGAACATATTTTTGTATGCCACCAAGTCGTGCATTCGTTTACAGCCAAGATAGAATAAAATTAATATATAAAGTAATAGAAATTGAAATCGCACTGACACTTTCCAAGACTTATAAGGGCACAGAATTTTATGTGATATGAAAATATTACTTACATCGAATCTTGATTTAAGCGCAACAGCAAAAGTGTGCCATCGAGACAAATGTTATTATACATTTAGGCGCAAAAATGCTTCAATTCAAATTCAAAACATCTTAATGATAAAGAATTTTCTTGAATTTTAATCTAAATGAGCTCTTCCAAAATATTTTCCCTTACAGTCTTAAAATAATCTGTTGTCAGAGAAACTATATTTGGATTAAAAATTCTTTTCTGTTTAAATCTTTTGTCCCGCAACTTTAATTAAAGCTTAAATCGAGTCCTTTATAAAGAAAAACAATGCTAAAAAATATACGTTTTAATTAATATGATTGCTGAGGTAAGTGTGGTTTTTTTTAAAAAATGCACCAAATACCGTATTATAAAGTCAGAAATTCTTCCAATTATATGAAACAAATGATGAGACTATTTTTTTAAAGAGATTAAATCAACTCTTCTCCAAAATTCAAATTCGTTGCTTTAATTGCCATTAATTAGCCTATTCTGTAATAAGTATTAGAATTCATCGTTTTTTCAAAATTCATCGAAAATTCCAAACATTCCAAACACATCTATTCGCGGAATTCAAAAAGTTATTCCATATTTGTCTAAAAGATTTTTTTATTTGAATCATCTCTGCTTGTAGGCTCTGGTTAGTATAATCCTATTTTAATGATATACGAAAAAATCTCCAATTAATACCAGACAAGAAGTGTAACACTCTAAACAACTCGAGTACTTTAGTAAGTTTAATCATCAAGCGAAGCAATTTTTATTCTTTTGACGTTATATTTATCTTCTTTGAAGAAAACATGGTATGATACGTCGATGGATATTCAATAACAGAAACCATGAATTTAATTGAATATAAAAGCATTGCATTTTTTTAACCACATGTATTAATTATAGATATCCAAAATTTTACGTGAGTAAAATATATTTTATTATTTTCTCCTCTATCTTCAATAGGAAGAAATTAGTTTTTCATTTTCGATTTTAAGTTCTAAAATGACGATGAATTTCCGTTTTAAACTAAGTCGCAGTCCATTGGTATATATATAAACATTCTCATTGAGAATTTCCAAAAATTATCAATTTTCTATGGAAAAAAATAGTGATAGAATATAAAATTGCAAAATCTGTTTGTAAATATGAATTATGGATCTGTAAATTTTAATTTACATTGGGATCCTCGCAAGAGGGAGAGAATGAGTAGTCACGTATTTAAAAAGATCAGCCATGCTATTAGAGGCGTAAAACATTAGCTCACGGGGTACAATTTTTGTACCAGCCTGTAAGGAAACCAAGACTGCTTGTATAGCATCTTTGCCTCCCATAAAATAAAGGCAAATTGCGGTAACGTCAATCGCTAAATTAATTAATTAGTTCAAATATCCGCCTTCAAATGCTCTAAAAGTTTATCGAATGGAGTTTATATATATTTTCACAATTTCTCGACGAAACTCTTTATAAATTAACTATTACGTTGGTGATGCATACTGTTAGGGCAGATGGAAATTACGATCAAGACATATAAATATTGGAATATAGGACCAGGAATGCCGCAAGATTTAACTAGAGAATACATGAAGAAGCAGGAACGACAAGCGCATAATAGCGAATGACTCTTTATTTGCAAGTACTTACTAAGTGCACACATCCAATTTCACAACATCTGTGCAGAGTTCTTACCATTCGCAATACGGACGTTTCCCAGAAGAGTGGCATGGATTGGAGAACCGTTTCGAAAACACCCTGATATTACAGGGACATCTTTTCAAATTTGAGATCCCTGGGCTGAATAATTTGGCGCCTCATCAGAACCGTAACAAGGAATTTGAGCGTCTATGGTCTAACAGAAATATCTATGTAATAAAATAATAAGAAAACGAGAAAAAATTAACCCATTCTCTGATCAATGTCTAGAATTTTGCAAATCAGTGTCTTTTCAAATTAGGAATTACTAAGCCAGCTTCCGTCACATCTTATCGTATACATTATTAATTTTTTCGTTTCAATTATAAAAGTATTTTGTTTTATTACATTCATTTTTAATATAAAAATGAAATAATATAATTACTGCATAAATTAATACGACAAAACATATATAGACCCTTTGTACTTTATTTAACATTTTTTATATCTTTTTTAATTGATACAAAAACCTGCATATTAATTTATAGTATAAGAAAAGTTTTATTCAAGTACACAGATTTTATGTATTTAGATAATATAATGCATAAATTATAACAATAATATGTGTATATAAACACTCCACTTTATTTAACACTTTCATAATCATTTATTTGATTGATTATATATTCATCTTAAGTTGTAATTTTTTTGGCATTTATTTATCGCAAATTCATTCATAATTTTGGGTTGATCTATTTTTTCTAATATATCATATTCTATAGATAAGATAATAAGATCATTTGACTTTGGTTGTCCTAATGACGATCATAAATAGTTCTTTATTCTTTTTAATGTTGAAAATGATCTTTCTCCTCTACAATTTATTCAAGCTATACTTAGTTGTATTCGCATCGCAGTTATTATGTAGGGAAATGTACATTCTATATTTGATTGAATTATTGTTTTTAAAATGCGATCAGCTTTTGACAACTTCTCTGGATCGCCAATTAAATTTATGTGTTTTAAGTGAGAACATTCTTCAATCAAGCCATTTTCTAAATCAACTGAGTATTCTCCAATTAAAGCTTTACTTTGAATTATTTTGTCATCGCAGTTTTCTAAATTTGCCATAAGGCCAAACTTGGAGGATATCTGATCATATTCTGATCTTCTTTTAGATAATTCTGCTAACAGCGTATCGATAATTACGTAAAAATTATTAATACGGAAATCAGTATGTCTATTCAATTTTGTATCTACAGATGTACCCTCATCAAATTGCCCTTTTCTCTTTTTTCTCCTCACAGTTTAAATTCTGAAAAACCTAATAATAATTTGTCTGCCTTTAAATAATGCTTGCATGTTTCTGTATAGCGCCGGTCTTGAAGATATACTTGTAATCAGTTAAATAAATTTACTATTGTTTCAATTTCTCTGTCAATATATTGTAGGCTTTTATTTACTTTATCAAATGCTTTCAATTACCTTCTGAAAATTTGCGTATCAATTCCAAAATTTGTATATACTTCTTTTAGACATATTTCCATATTTTCTGCTTTATATCCCACATTTTCAATAAAATTCTGAATTCCAATGGTGTGCCTTGTAGAGCGTTTTATCCTTTGCATCCTGAGATTTTCAAAATGTATGCCATTCTAAAGACATTATTATGTTGAAATTCAAAAAAGTCTGATTTTGAAACAGCGAAGACAATTCTTATTATTGGACTGATGCTTGAAAATAAGGAAAAGAGAATTAAAATGCTTTTGGGAATTGAAATATTTTTCGCCAGTAATGGCTGGCTGGATATGTTTCGGTTTCAAAACAACATCAAGTTAAAGTTACAATGTTGTAAAGTGTCAGAGGTCTGCGGATTGCTAAAAAACACATCTTTTTGACCATTCTCAACAACTAATGACGAATTGGTTATGGATTTATTTTTGGAATTAAAAATCAAAATTGAAAAAGTTACTTCAAAAAATGAAAGATCCAAACGAACATAAATTGTATCGTTTTTTTAAAATTAGAAATCTGCGAATAAAAAACTTTTTTTCTTTAGATAATTCTCAAATTAAAATTAAGTTATAAATAAGGGCTTGTTTAAACACTATTTTTTCTTCCAAAAACATTTCCTTCAGAGCGGCCAACCCTTCTGAGGAATGAATTTTGCTTGAAACGGAAGGTGGATACTGTCGAGAGGTTCATCTTTGTTTGCAGAACTTTCTTAATCTATTAAAACAAATAATATTTTTATAAGAAAATAATTAATACCGAAAAGCAATATAAAATAAAAATATAATAATATAAGTCACCCCTTGCAAAGCAGCTTTAGTTTAGCTACACAATCGCAGCAAAATTTCAGAAACATCCGCTGTTGAAAAAAAAGGAATACTGTTTCATCTCCTTATCCTTGGTAGAGCCTTAGAGTCCAAAATATCTGACGAGCAGGAAAGAATGAATTTCTGTGATATAGAAACACGTACATATCCCAGGGCAAAAATCTGTTAGGTTCAGCCGAACCCCTTTTCCTGTATGTATCGGAAGGGATAACTAAATCATACAAATCTCTACAAAACAGTGTCAACCCTATAAGGTTGGGCGGGGGGGGGATGTCACTTTGTATTCTCCGCATGTAGAAGTGGCAAACCCAATTGGATACTTCCTGCCGTATTGTTGCAGTTCTTACATT
>BGPR01038602.1:0-13854 GCA_013235015.1 Araneus ventricosus | reverse complement strand
CAAAAAATTTTAAATTGGCCACTTGATGTACCTTTCCTCAAATATCTTTCCTCTGTTATAGAAACATGTTTGAGATTTTTTTTGTAGAAGTAAAGTGCACCTTTCTCATTATACTGAAATGAGCTTTTGGTTAATATTTATAAAGTTATAAAATATTTAATTAAACATTGTGAAATTTAATCCTATTTTGACACAAAAAAATTATAAAAAATAAAGTTTTGAGTTTTTTTTAAAACGCTCATTTCAGTGTAATGAGAAATGTACTTTACTTGCATACAAAGTTTAGTTTCAAACATATATCTATAACAGAGGTTGAGAAACGGTACATCGAAATGGCCAATTTTACATTTTTTTGTTTTGACACAAAACAAACTTTCAAAAAAAAAATGAATCTTTAAAAAAAAATCACTTTGGTATAATGAGAAAGATGTACTTTACTTGTAAAAACATTTCAAACATGAATCTATAACAGATTTTGAGAAACTTTCATCGAAGTAACAGGATTGAAGTTAACGGACTTGGGTTCCAATGGAGTTTTTTCTCCTTTATCATTGCCTTGAAAGAAAAATTATTCAAAAAATTAGAATACTCAATGTTTTACTGTCTTCTTATCGTTTGTTTTTCTCAATGTCGATATTTTGCACTAAGTAATAAACTAAAAATCTTATTAGAAATTACCAATACATTTCCTTTAAATTCTTGCTACTGTGTTGTCTGTCCGAACAAGGCGAAGTTGAATATTCAAAGATATGATTTACGAAAGGGAATGTGACAAAGTATGATAAATATAAAATACCCTATAATTATGGAAGTGTAATAGAAGTATTTGAATATGTTTATTCATTTTTAGGTGAAATTACAAGAGAAGATCTCTTGGAAAAACGGTTGTTAATTATTTAACTTCCGCGTTCTGACATCTTTTTACTAATCGAACCAATCCTTATGCATAAGAATTAAAGCGAACGTTGCCAAGATATATATAATTAAGTTAAATGTGAATAAAAATTGTCATGTGACGAATGAGAAAAGTCTAATATTATTTTAGTTATGCATGTACATTGCTACCATTTGGTACTTGAATAAATCGATAAATATAATTATCGATTTATGATAATTTTCATCTATATTTTTATCATTGATTTGAAATATAATCGCCGCATTTCTTTAATTTTTGATATCACTTCAGTGTATTTTTTTCCCGTTTGACTGCTATGTTGTTATGGAAATTTCAATTTGCTTTCTCGAACCAATTTTATTCTGTCAAAACTTCGGATATTATAATGTTTCTTTTTTTTAATGAAGATAGTAATTTTTGTATTTGACAAAACAATTTTATCATATATTCATTAGATTTAGTTTAGTTTAACATCCCGTTTTGAAGCAACATAAGGACTATTTTGGGACGGACCTCGTAATTTTGAACCGCGGTCAGGTGAAGAGGACGACACCTGAGCTGGCACCCCCTCTCCAAACTGCTGCACCACATCAGTGGGAGGACGTATGACCCCCTAAGTATGAATTAACGTGCAACATGCCCAATACACGATGAATCTTCAATAGAATCGGGTTTCGAACCTGGACACCTTACCACTAGGCCACCGTGGCCTATATTTATTAGAAATGACAAACCAAGCGATTTATACAAATTTTATATACAAATAGTTAAATAAATATTATTCAATGATTCTTTGAATTAACGAAGGAGCTTCCGACATATAATGAGTTTGGCGAATAATATATTTCCATTTCATGTCTTTCAAATATTTTAAAGCATAGCAATAGTTATTAGGCAATAATTTATTAATTAAATAATTGTCATTCTCAATTAATAAGATAAGTATTTCGATTGTGTACAGAATAGAGCCTTTTTTGTTATTAAAATTACAATTTGTGCATTTGTGTTTTTTTTAAATATTATTTTGTTACAACGAAAACATATTTTACGCGCGTTAGTTAGACAATTGCGAATTTTTTTTATAAGTAAGTTTTTATAAGCAATTAGAACACCTTATGAACAAAAGAAGTATTAGGATGGATTCTGCGCATTTTATAAGCAATTAGAACACCTTATGAACAAAAGAAGTATTGGGATGGATTCTGCGCGTTTTATAAGCAATTAGAACACCTTATGAACAAAAGAAGTATTAGGATGGATTCTGCGCATTTTATAAGCAATTAGAATACCTTATGAACAAAAGAAGTATTGGGATGGATTCTGCGCGTTTTATAAGCAACTAGCAGTACGCGCACGGCGTTGCCCGTGGGGTCGGGATTTCAACAAAATAAAAAAAAGCCCACATACAATTGCATAAATGAAAGTTTTAAAAACTAAATCAAAACAGAAATATATATATATTATTGAGTTGGTCCGCCTCCTTTTCCTCTCGACCGAGTACCGTTAAATCCAAATAATGTTAAAAAATTACAATGTGATATTTATTACACCGCGAGCAAAGTATGAAAGCCAAAGAAATAAGTTAAGATACGCTTAAAAATAATAATCGAAGTCATGGAGTAAATACATCATCTCCTCGCAGAACGCGAAAGTAATGACGTCACCCTGGCCCTTCAGCCAATGAAATTGCCCGCAACGTTCCGGAGACTGTCGTGGGCGGAAGCTTCGCTAGAGGAAACATATCGTTCAACTACCAGGAAAAAATTAATTTTAAAAAAACTAAAAAAGATATTTTAACCATTCTCGTTTTAAATCCGACAGAACCGTTGCAGTTATAAGCTGAAAAAAATTGAAAATAATAGTGTTATTAGAAAGTCGGATGCAACAAATTTAAAATCAAAAGTAACATCTTGAAGCCAAAACTGGGTATTTTTTAAAAATTTCTCAAAATTCAGTAAATTGCGTTAGAAATTCAAAACTAACTTCATTAGAACGGAAATCGTGTGCTCTTTCCGATGGTCTATCTATTTTTGTCGCACAGTTATTTGAAACCATTCTATTGAGAAATTAGTGCGAAAAATGAAACAAAACAACACAAAACATTAAATAAAAGAATTTCTAGATTAAATTTTAAAATTTCGGCTTCGAGGTGCATTCAGTCACCATTACGACTACCTGTGTGCCAAATTTCATGGCTGTAAGTGCGATAGATTCGTCTGGACATCGCAGACAAACACACACACACGCACACACACACACACAAACATTGCCTTTTATAAGTATAGATTAGAACACCTTATGAACAAAAGAAGTATTAGGATGGATTCTGCGCATTTTATAAGCAATTAGAACACCTTATGAACAAAAGAAGTATTGGGATGGATTCTGCGCATGAGCATTATTTTACATCCAGCTTGGAGAGGGTACTGCATACGTAATTATCCTCCTAATGATCTCTCAGTACAATAGATACTCAATTGTAAGAGGGAAATCGCTGTAGTGAGATGCGTTTATAAAATTCTTTAAAATAAGAAAGAATAAATGCATGTAAGGCTGAGAGTGAAAATACAAAACTGATTGGTTCAATGTATTGATTATATATGTGAATATATTCACAGTTAAATGTATCTATTAAATTGCTTATGTATGTGAGGAGAAAATAATACACGAGTGTGTTTAAAGCACAACCCATTCAAATTTTTAAAAATTTTCTTCTTTTAAGTTAAACATAGTATACACTTTCACTTTAATTTTCTTCTCATTAGTTTAATATGCGTTATAAGCGAATACACAGGGTTCCTTCTTAAGTCCCTTACATCCCTCCCGTTAACTTCAGAACGGCAGCTATAGTCATGAAAGGGGTGCCCAAGTATAGCAAAGTTTCTATGCGCTACGCGATAAGACCGTTTACAGCGCCACTCGACGGCATATTGCGGAATTAGCGCTCCTATCTCGAAAACGATACGACATATTGGAAAAAATTCAATTACAAAGTTGTAAAGCTTTATCGGCTTAGTACAAAAAGACACTCTCATGACTATAGCTGCCGACATTCTGAAGTTAAGGTGGGGGGGGGGCATAAGTGGGACCCATGTACATAGTATTTATTAAAATAAACAGCAAACAATCAATATGTATTACATATTAGGTAATTGTGCTATTTTGAATAAGTGATGAAGAAAGGAAATCAATTTAGACTTTTACGGGAAGATTTACTATACTTTTTTTTCAATTAATCCAAACT
This sequence comes from Araneus ventricosus, assembly GCA_013235015.1. Taxonomy (NCBI): domain Eukaryota; kingdom Metazoa; phylum Arthropoda; class Arachnida; order Araneae; family Araneidae; genus Araneus; species Araneus ventricosus. Next base: position 9,715 of record BGPR01038602.1, on the reverse strand, counting down.
GAAAGCTGAAAAAATAATTGATTTCACGTCATTTTCCCCTCTATTCTACAAGAAAATTGATTCATATCTCTAAAAAAATATAACTTTAAATATTTCCCTACTATGAACACCTGATGTATAAAATGCATTATGCTGCACACTTATTCTTTCATTTAAAAGAAAAACCGTGAACTAAATCTGTAACTGCTAATAGTGTCAGAGAATCACTATCGTAAACTAAATCATCTTAGACTACGAGATATGTTTTCTAGGTTAATTGTAAGAGATGCACAAACTTTGCATAAAGGAAAATAATATACAAAGTGAATACACGAACAGAGCTCATTGTTACGCGGTGCTATCTTTTCATCTTGACATTCTTAAACAGTCGCTCGAAACCGCAATTACATTCATTAGTTTCACCTTAGATGCAAAGCCTGTGGTAAAATAAGCAAATAAAAATATAATGTCTGCGTTATAAAAGGAACTTTTCTTAAAAATGCATATTTTTTATTGTTTTAATGTTTACATTTCGTGAATTTATAAATACCCACATTACTAATATAATAGCCCAGATCTGTCTCTCGGTAACACTCTGACGTCACCAACAATAAAACTCGCGCCACAGCACTTCGAGACGTTAAACAGCATTATTTCATGTAAGAGAACCTAAATTTCAGTAATTTTAAATTTAAAAGAGTAATTGTTGTTCTAATTTCAAATTCAATAGCTCCAAAATAGTGAAATAAAATTTTCTATCGATTGATGTAAAATTTATCTCGCTATGATCAATAGTTCCCGAGAAATTTGAAATTATATTAATCAGATATTTCAAATTAATTTCCGTTTTTTAATAGAAAGTAGTAAATCACGACAGTGGTATATCATGCGCGTGATATAGTTTGGACGCCACGATGCATCTCATTATTTATTGCAATCGTGATGATAAAATTTGATAATATTTTTGGCAATGTTTGATAAGTAGAGAAGTGCTTTGTTTTGATTAGAATTTCGAAAAAGAATTCCTTTTAAATTTTAACTTTTGACTTACGTTTGACAAGCTGAGAATTAGCATGGTTAAGCTTGGTTATTGAATTATACTAAAATTATTAAACAACGAAAAATACTTCACGCGGAATGTTGTTTACCAAGAGGTTTTTTGAATAAAGAAATATGTAAATAATAAAAAAAAAATCCTCTCATAAAACATATGTTTATTTTATTTATTTTCAATCAATGTTAAACATTTCTCTCGCATATATATCTTTTTAAGCACGTCAAATTTGACGGGAAATCTCTCGAATAAAGAGGCAACTTGCATCCGTCATACCATAACGGGTGATTTTCTAGTAGATCTTATAAATGCCCAATACATCAACTGCTAGTGATTGTGTTTATTTTCTTAAACTATTTTTCGTAAACTGTACAAAATGTGCATTTCTCTTAAACTAATAAGAAAAAAGGACATCCTCCTGCGAATTCGTATTCATACTAATAAAGTTATTAAAAATTAATAGTATTATACCATACAGCATTTTCACATTTAACACGTTAACTTTGATTTACCTGCTTTTCATACAGGTGGATAGAAATGTTGCTTCCGGACATGAATTTGTTTTGCTTTGCAGAAACAAATGTGTTTTCGTTATTTTTTTGCAGCATTTTAATGTAGGACTACGTTCCTTCCATTGGGGTCTCAGGAAGGAATTTAAATTCACAAGCCAAAACGCCACACAAAACGTTGTATGGGAGATCCTCTATATCTCGGTAAATACATATGTTAAAAACATAACTAATGTCTTATTTCAGAGATAAAGGATAACAACAGAAGTTACAGAAAAAAAATTTGAAAATCGGAGAAGAGTCACGTGAATAAAGTAGTCCTGCGCCTTTAACATTAGCGGCTGTTTGAAAAAGGCAGCCTCCCGTCCTTTTTTTTGTTTTGCGGCAGAATAATAAACGAATATGAGTAGAATTTATTTACAAAAGAAGTACTTCCTTTATTGAATGAATTTTATACTACATTTCGGTAACAAAAAATTGAAAACGGTATTTAACTCAGTGTTTTTACATTTCCTTTGAAGAGACACTTGCATATATGAAGTAGGTAGCGTTCAAATAGAAATTTGGAAATTAATATTTTAGACAGGGTATCTACTCCAGTCGTGGCCCAGCAGTTAGCTTCTAAATCGTTAGTGATAGCATACACTACCAGGCTATCTACTCCAGTCGTGGCCCAGCAGTTAACTTCTAAACCGTTAGTGATAGGCATAGTTAATGAAAAATCGATTACTCAATTCCATATTGTTACGGAAATCGTTCGATGAGTGTACGGTGAAAACAGTCCAACAAGCAGGATAACGGAGAATGACGCTTTATTCTCAAATATTCCGGAAAACACGAAGCGCAGTTAACAGTGAAAACAGCACTTGCACAACTTAGCAGTACAAGCAGACAGCAAATCACTAACACTAACAGCAATAGCAGGAACAGTATCGCTCAGCGTCTAACAGCTGACCAACTCGCAAAGCGAACAAGTCTCCAAAGAGATTCTTCGAACTCCGCAGACGTTCAAAGACGATCGTCTAATCTCAGCAACTCCGGGTTTTTATACCTTCTCTGGCAGAATGTGACGTCACATAGAATTATCTAGTAAATTCTGTATATCTCCGCCCCAAATAGATATATCGAGAAAATTCTAGTGTTTTTGAGGGCTTTCATCTTGTCGCCAAATTCGCCGTCAAAATGGTCACCAAGGTCGGGGTCGTTGGTTTCCATTACCCGATAGGCAGTAAGAACCTCTGTAAATGTCTCTTTCCAACCATAAAACTAATATTGTGGGTAAGCGATATTACATGTTCGTACCAATATTTACAAACGTGAAACAAGTCAAGGAAAATCCCATCAAAATGTAGAAGTTCTATTACTTCCTCAACGAAAACTACAGAGTGATTAAATGAACAAAATGTTTCACAATATGTTATGTTTAAAAATCCTTAGTGTTTCCCCTCTTCTTTATTGATTTCTTACATTTAAAAAAAGTTATTTATAACGTGTGATCCAAAACGACAGCGCTGAGAAATAAATAAATAATTAAAAATGTACATAATATTTTCCTTGGATGCGAATGGCAAAGTGTGTTTAAAAGTGTTCACCGTAAATAAAATATTTTTTGTTTTTATCTTCATAGTATGATAAAGAAAATGGAGTATTTCTTCTCATTGAAGGATTAGGTTCAATATTTGTTCCACAATAAACAGCACTTGCAGAATTTGCATGTAGCTTATTGCGTTTGTAGTTATTATGTTCACAAGCACGCGCATAGATAGACAGCCACTCTACCTTTTGATGGATTTGGTTCAAAGTTTGATACAAATCTACAATTTAAACGTAAAGACCTCATCTCAAATTTCATCCATTAAACTTTTTTTCAGTTTCTGAATTGTCGTGCTCACATACACACAGACGGACAGATAGATATAACGCTGCTCTTCCAAACTCTGTGCCTATGACCACTACGATTATGAGATAGTTGGATTGATGATGGACCACACACACAACTGCAAAATCGTGTTTTCGGACGTAAGGAAGTTTAAAACGTAGAAATTCAACAAATCGTATTTCATTTTTTTGATGAGAAAGAAAAACAAATGATGGAAGATGTTCTTGAAATATTTAAGAAAATTTTGTTGTTTCTGTACATTTTTAAGCATTAGAGTCCAATAACACAAAAGACGTTAATTGAACTCAGTGACACACAATCGAAACGATGAAAATGTGTTAACAGTGAAAGAGATGCATAAAGTATAAACAAAGCAGTTCTTCTTTAATTAGAAAGAAGAGTTACATATAATAGAAAAACACAGAGACACTTCGTATATCTATTTTAAATTTCAAAGGTACTTGCTCCAAAAGTGCTACAAGTTTTCTTAAATTTAAAAACCAGGCTAACTGTTTGTGGGAAAAAGTTGTATCTTTGGTTATTACGATGAAATTAAAGCAGGTTATATTTATTATTATTTGTATTATTTCAAAGCTGTTACTTCATTCTGAATATTTCTAATTTAGTGTGAAGAAATCGGATACAATTAAATTTGACTTGCAGACCAAACACTTGTAGAACGATATTCAGACTTAATTAATTATTAAATTTGTAGTCGTCACTAAAATCAACAATTTAAAAAATTTTCATCACTTAATTTAAAAAACACACATAGAAAATGCTGAAAAATTACATTAAAAAAATTTTAGAAAGGACTTCAATTTTAGTGGGACAAGTAACATTGAAGTTCTCTATTCAAAATATTTAGAAAGCAATTCATTTCATTTGCTAGGTTAGTTTAATAAAATAAAAATGGCTTGAATAATTATCAATTAATGCATACATTTCAAAGGTACATGCTCCAAAAGGGATACACATTTTCTTAAATTTAAAAACCAGGTTAATTGTTTGTCGGAGAAAGTTCTACCTTTAGTTATTACGATGATCTAAACATTTGCTATGAAATTACGAATCTGAAATTAGATCAGGTTATTATTATTATTATTTGTATTATTTCCAATGTTGTTACTTCATTCTGAATATTTCTAATTTCGAGTGCAAAAATCGGATATTTGACTTATACATCAAACACCTGCAAAACGATATTTAGACTTAATTAAGTACTCAATTTTTAGACATCACTAAAATTAACAATTACTAAAAGTTTCATCACTTAATTTTTTAAAATATGCACCAACTCCATAGAAAACGTTGAAAAATTACATTAAAAAAATTTTTAGAAAGGACTTCAATTTTAGTGGGACTAGTAACAGGGAAGTCTTCTAATACAAAATATTTAGAAAACTATTCATTTGATTTGCTAGATTAGCCCAATAAATTAAAAATGGCTTGAGAAATTATCTATTATCTAAATGTGTTCATCTACTATATAAAAATATTTATGGGTTATACCTTTCTCAATGTCTGTCTGTCCCCTCCATCGTCACTCCGTACATACAGTGCGTGTCAAAAGTTTGAGTACAACAATGATTTTAAAATAAAATTTCAAATATCCACTTTATTTCAACATGTCGTTTATACGTATACAAAATTGCAATTTTGAAATCATATTAAACATTATTAACTTTAAAACTTTATTTTTAATCAGAAGTTTAGAGAATGGAACGAAAATTGCTGTGTGAAAAGTTTTAGCACAAAACTGCTTTTATGTATAAGAAGAACCTGACTGTTTGTTTGTCATTAGTTCAAAATGGCTAGGTCTAAAGAATTTTCATATAGGAAGCATAAAATATCTGGTGTATGGGTGCAAAACAGAAGTCAATTTCTCTGAAATTGTAGCCGCTTTAAAAAGGTCAAAACGTGAAATTTATCAAGTATTAGCTTGTGGTAAAAAATTTGTACGAAAATCTCGTTCTAGAAGGTCACGAATGATCAAGACTCTGATGACGCTTCAATTAGGAATTTTTCTCCTTCTCGATCTAATCTTTTCCTTTCTTTAACCTTTTCTTCCAACTGTTGTACCTGAAAATTTTTTACCTTTGACGGACACAAGTGAGAATTTCACTCCCCGCATTCACCGCAGTTCTTCTGGTTTAAGTCCCCGTAGCCTAAAGGTTAAAAATATCACTGAAGGACAAATATCGGAAAAAACTTTTCATAGACAAATTTTAGAATCGGGGTATATGAAAAACCCCAAGATACCTCGATCACCTGGCTTGACACCACCCCACAAAGAAGGCTGATCACAGTAGGCCAAACAGCACGTGTCATTTGGTGATTGATGTGTGGCTTATTGTTATATTCAGCGACGAAAAAAGATGGAATTTAGGTTTACATGCTATTGGCATGATCTTCGAAAAGAACTAAGGAGCATGTTTAGATGACAACATGGTGGTGGATTTCTGATGGTATTGGCAGCGGTTTGTTTGAATAGTCAGATATCTCAAGCCTTACTCAGGGTCGAAAAGGATTTGAAAACTTGCAAGAGACACTTGCCAGTCATCTGGCTCCCTTTGTTGAACTTTAGTGTAACAGATTTGACTTTTCTACATGTTAACCCTACAATACATGCCTCCAAATCAACGTCACAGTGGCTTAGCTCAACATGGGGTCGGTTTTGAATGGTCTAGCCCTAAGTCTCGATTTTAACTTCATAGAAAAGGTGTGGGGTAACTTCACCAATTTAGTTTATCAAAATAGTAAGCAGTATTCTTCAGTTGAAGTACTAAAATTGGCCATTGAGAGTGTTTGGTTTGAACTACAGCTACTAATACAGAACTTAGTGTTATCGATAGAAAACCACATATTTCACGTAATTCAATAAAAATGAATAATAATCAAGTATTAACATTTTATTTTTACTCGTATGTAAGAAATAAATGTCTCGTGTGCTTAAACTTTTGGCACATCTATTTTTGTATTTTTGCTAAATTCGATGGTTGAAAATAAAGTTCAAATCATGATTGTACCAATTATAATTTCAATCTATATTTCTATAATTCTATATTTTTTTACATACATGAACGCTGATTTAAAATCTATTGTATGTTTCAAAGTTTTATTTTAAAATTATTGTTGGACTTTTGACTTTTGACACGCACTGTAATCCAAAAAAAATTATTGATATCACTCATTAAAAGATTTTCTTAATAAATACCAAGAATAGACTTTATATAAACTCGCCTGAGGGACACTTTGAGTGCGGTGATCAGAAGATGTTTTCACAGTTCCCCTGAGTTATTGTAGGTGGTCTGGGTTAATTCACGGTGCAGTCATATTACCTGGTGATGGTCAGACTCAATGCTTGAGATGCGCTGTAATGGGGCCTGTTTTTCTGGGGAACAGGCATCTTTTTTACTTTCTCGTATACGAAGTATACAAAGAGAAAGTATTGTAATCGTCAAAAAAATTCCAATTCGAGATTTTGACGAATTTCCACGTTTTAGACCTCCCTGAGTCCGAAAAACCCAATTTGGGAATTATGTCTGTCTGTGAACACGATAACTCGAAAACTATGAGAGCTACGGGGATGAAATGTGGTATGTGATATTTACATATAATTTGTAGGTTTCTGTCAAATGTTGGACAAAATCCGTCTAAAGGAAGCATGTCTGTCTGTCTCTCCGAATTCATGTGATCAGTATAACTCAAAAACTTGAATAGCTAGATAGATACAATTTGGTACACAGTTTTATCTTCAGGAATGCAGGTCCGTATAAAATTTTGGGCCAAATCCGTCAAAGGGTTGACTGTCTGTCGGTCTGTATAATCGCATACTTTTGATCTCAATAACTTCTTAACAAAATTACTTAGATAAATAAAATTTTGCATGTGGCCTTTTAACCTTAATTGTAGATTTGTGTCCAATTTTCGTTTCTATCGGTTTAAAAAAAAGCGTTCAATTTGCATTTTCGCTGTCTTCAATATTCTACGACGCAAAAAACAGACCCGACTGATCTTGGCTCATTGCCAAATTGTACCCACGCTCTTTTGCTGAAGACCTTGACGTTTCGCTTATTTTTTCTCCACTGCATTAGGGACGCTTGTCCGTTTTAGTGCCTTTTTGCTTATTTTTTTCTCTACATATGTTAGGGAGTATACGAGAAAGTTTAGGGGAGACCACTCCCGCTGGTTATGATAGGTAGGGGTCTCTCGTTCATATGTGCGGGGGTGTCATTGTGACGAGCTACGGTAATTTTCTTGGTTATACGTTTCAGAGTACTAGTATAATAGGATGACATTAATACGATGCTTCAAATGCTGAACGACGACGAAAAAGCCTCACATCTGAAAGAGTTTAAAAAATGGTGGTGAACCAGCGGGAGTGTTCTCCCCTAAACTTTCTCGTATACTTCCCCCAAAAGTTGCAGTTTCTCCTTCCCCCGCATGGCTAAAAAAATTCGAACCTACTGTTATCCAGAATCCAATGACTATCAGAAGGTTTTTCATTATAGCGATTGAAAAATTTCTAGGTAAAGAATAAAATTCAAAGCGATGCGCACCCATTAAAACGCATATCTATCGCACACTGCTAGGTTTCACTCTTGCCGTCTCAAGGACAAACTGACGTAATTCGCTCCTTTCGTGAGCACATACGATTGCTTCCGTACGCATGCTCGTGGAGATAACGGATTGGTTTCAATGGTAAATTATACAGGCCGACAGACAGTCAACCCTTTGACGGATTTGGCCCAAAACTTTATACGAACCTACATTCATGACGATAAAACTGTGTACCAAATTGTATCCATCTAGCTATTCAAGTTTGTGAGTTATAGTGTTGACATGACTTCGGACATACAGACAGACAGGCTTCCCGATGACGGATTTTGTCCAAAATTTGATAGAAACCTACAAATTATGTTTAAAGACCACATACCAAATTTCATCCCCATAGCTCTCATAGTTTTCGAGTTATCGTGTTCACAGACTGACATGATTCCAAAATTGTGTTTTTCGGACTCAGGGAGGTCTAAAACGTGGAGATTCGTCAAAATCTCGAGTTCGAATTTTTTGACGATTACTATACTTTCTCTTCATATACTTCGTATACGAGAAAGTAGAAAAGAATTGCGACAAAGTAATTCAGTTTTTTAAGTTTCTTCAGAGCAAAACGTTGTTGGTTCACAGCTTTTTCCCAAACTTCAATGCTGCATTTTTTTTAAAAATTAGGATTTATTTCCCAACTCCAATGCAAAAACTATCCAAAATAGAATCTCATGTCTTTAAGATTTTGACAATTAGTTTTGAAATTATTCTATCCATACAGCAAGTCATACTTATTGCTGTATGGGACGAGTGAGGCGAGGAACGGAGCCGCTTAAAAATGCACAAAAAAACCAAAATAACCCCAAAAATATTAAATTTCTTTGAATGTTCAAAGAACTCAGTGTGTACAGCTAATGACTTGTCGACAAATGTCCGCGATTGTAAGAAGGATTTCAAAATAATAATAATAATAATAATAATAATAATAATAATAATAATAATAATAATAATAATAATAATAATGATAAATAAATAAAGAGAATGAAAAGTTAGTTGAATTGCTTTTCTGTAATGGTGTCATTGATTTTTTGTATGTTTTGCTTTAATATTTAATCACTTAACTGATTTGCTGGGCTGGCATACGTCGTACGTGCATCGAAGTAGCGTACTTTTAAAATTATAAATTACAATTAAGTCATTCATAGATATTATTATTCGACGCAAAATTTACGTGGAATTTATAAGCACCCAAAGTGTTTCGTGGATTCTTAGTTGAATCAGTGCTACAACACATTTCCAAAACAGAACGTATTATCAAATCAGATTCCTTCTCCGTCCAACTTTAGTTACCCGGTTTGCCTCTGCCTCCCAAATTAAGAAAAGAACAAAGTCGAATTTGCGGAAACTCGGTTTTAATAGTTGATGATGCATGTTTGATGTATGCGTGTATGATTACCAGGTTTCCTTATTTTAAAAAGACAAATCAGACGATTTTATTTTCTCATTTCTCGAACAAGTTTATTACAGGTACGAAAATATTTTGCAATGTTAGTTGTGCAAACAATGAAAAATGTATGAAAAAAATTGAAGCAATGAAAGCTGGTGGAAATACAGCCATTGCCGTTTACCCCATATGGAAAAGAGAATTTAGCGAGAAACGATCAACTCCCTTCAGCAATATCTTGTGATTTGGGATAGATGTCAAAAACGCAAAGTACCACCGTTATAATTAACTATTAGGCTTAA
>BGPR01038599.1:0-14643 GCA_013235015.1 Araneus ventricosus | reverse complement strand
AATAATAATTCCATTAAAACTTAAATAATCGTAGTTTTATCAGGAATTGAAGATTGCATATATTTATACACATGTCGCCTAAGCGATATGCTGGCTTAATGCCTTGTCGGCTAAATTTCCCGACGGCTAACAGCTGTCGGATTAGTGCCACGAGCCTATTAGTAAGTTTCTGTACCCAATTCAATATCCTGCTTAATTCCCGTGGAAAAACGAGATGACAGTACTCTGTAGGCGTTTTGTAAGCTAAATGTGAATTTGTTCTAGATACTCTGTAGGCGTTTTGTAAGTTAAATGTGAATTTGTTCTAGATACTCTGTAGGAGTTTTGTAAGTTAAATGTGAATTTGTTCTAGATACTCTGCTCTGGCTTTTGTATTTATTGCTTTTGACAAGTAAAGAAAAGAGCAAAAAAATGAGAATTCAGTTTCTATTATAAAGAGAAAAAATAACACTTTTCAGGAAATTACGTCGAATATTTTCTGTAGAATAAAAGCTTCTCGTGTATCATTTCTCCTTTACATCTTTCCTACCAGTTTATTTGAAGAAGATAAAACATGGAAGACACCTTTCTGATATCGAAGACGCCATTCTTCTAGACTGGCAAAGGAATATTCATCTTCAATTTCGTAAATAAATCATAATGAATTTTTACCTTTCATTCAATCTCCCTACAATCCCTAATCTTCCTATTGAAAACAAATAAGAGTTTTTTGAATAATATTTGAAAAGGGAAATGTCGCAAATTTTCTGATGAATATTAAAGTTGATTTACCATCACTTGATGAAAAAGTTCAAAATTTTCTTTGTACAACTATTTTAAGTATTATATTTCTTGAAATGACTTTTCATGTGTTGTATGCTCTTCATATTATCTCCCCTATATCCATGTAATTTCATTGAACCAAATGAAATTCAATTTCCTAATTGAAATGTAGTTAGAAAAGGGCTTCCTAAACAGTAATAAGTAAACCCCGATTACGTATAGTAAGAAACAAAATTTTGCTCGCAAATATTCTCAGCGAATTTTCTTTCATATTTTTCAAAAATTTTAACCAAAAATAAATAAAAATATTATCTTGATTTAAAATAGTTTTTTGAATTCTCTTGGAGAAACATTTTTTTCCGTAGAGTTTCTAGTAGTTATCATTAATTAAAATTCCTTCCTAATTTATATTCAACATTTTTTCGAAGCAAAACGGTTTTCAAGAAAATTGGCCGCGAAAGATACTTCATCTCAAATAGAGGACAAGAGAGGCAAATATTTCCCTAACACCTTATATATGTTACCGGCAATGTATGAAAGTTGGTATTCTATAGAATGCCGAAAACTGGCCGGCAATGTATGAAACGATTTAAGTTTCACGTATTTCCTACGTATTCTATAGAATGCTAAATGGCAAACCGGCAAAATATGAAATACATCCTCCATTCGATTTTATAAGAAATAAAATTAATTACACTGTAAAATAAAATTATTTCTTTTATTGATGCAATTGAATGGATGAAAGAAGGTTCATATTTCATTTTGTTTTCTCAAAAAGAAAGGCATAGTTTTTTCTGTAGAACTTTCATTTTTCTTTACATATTTTGAAAAAAAATTTTTTAATGAACTCTTTCCTCATTTTTCAATATAAAATTTCTATTTTTGAGAAATGCACATATTTTAAATAATAGCTTTATCACGAACTTTTTTCATACTTTGTCTAAGTAGCATTTGTCATTCTATCAAATTCCGAGGTATTATATATAATGCCTAGGGAAAATATGTAATGATTCTCATATTTCACACTTAGCCTAAAAATACCCGGGATTCTATAAAATGCCTAGATATTCTATAGGATACCGGCGTTTCATATATATTGCCGGTAATATATAGACTAACATTGCGATTTGCAGGCTGTGTGAATCATATTTTGACATGATGATATTCTCGAATTGTATTCTTGATTTCTGTTTTAGTTCAGATAACGGAAGATGACGCCTGAACAGGGAATTCTTTGTCCGAAATTCCCTACGAAATCAGGATGTGATGGGACGATTTAATGACCTGAATTCGTATTTTCTTCGAATCTGTGTATGAATCCGGAAACAATGCTTAAAACTCTTTATCTAGGCTAGCGTAAAAAACTTCTACAATGAAATGGACATCAAATTCCATTATAGTTGTGTTTAATAATTTAGAAATGCTTCATTCTCATCCAATTTGGTCATGATTTTTATAGTATATTTTGCTATAAGAGATGCCGTTTAATGCCCTTTTCTATTCCAGTTAAATCCAACAATCATTGAAATTTGAGAATTTCTTATCTCTTAAGTCTTTAATGGGAAAAATAGGTTACTTTTTTTATACGAGGCATAGAGTTCCACAGTCAATAAAAAAGTTGGCTATGCATTAGTTTTAAAAATGCTCACTAAATTTTCGAAATTGCTATTCAGACTGTATGAGGATAATGTTTAGATTAGTTTAGTTATATTAATGTCCCGTCTCGAAGCTACAAGGGGGCTATTTTGAGACGGACATCGTAATTTTGAACTGCGGTCAGAAGACAAAGAAGACAATTGAACAGACATCCCCATCTCCAAACTTCCCCACCACACCACCGGGAGGACGTTTGACTCAAGACTTCAGGTTTAACAGGCATCTGCGAATCTTCAGCGAAATCGGTTTTTGTGCCTGCGACCCTCTGACCTGAAGCGGAGACCTTAGCATTAGGCCAACCAGTGTGAGGATAACGATGGTTAAAAATAAAGAAGCTACTGAAGCGCCAATAGCAAAAACAAATTTCTGAAAAGTTGCGAATATTTCCAGTTGCTTGAAATAGATTTTATATGATTTAAGAATAACTCTTTTTTCTTGCACTTTCGAGACCCTTATTTCGATACTTAATATTTTTTCCGATGCTATTCAAGAATCTAGAATGAGATGTCTTTATTCAAAAATTTAATTTCCTTTCCTTCAGATTACAGATAAATATCAAAGATCTACGGCACACCCCCATTCGTGCGTCTGAGAATTAAATGTCAACTGAAGAAATTCCGTACCATAAAAATGTTCACAGTTCAATGGAAGTGGTATCTGAACATCGATTAGTTTAATTGAATTTGGCTAACATGAAATCAGGAGAAGAAAGAAGCCCCTTCCGTAAAAATAAAAAGATTTAAAGAAAATGAGGAAAAATGATTTACTTACATATATTATCATTTTGAATCATTTTTCTGCAAAACAACACGGAGCATATATGGGCATTTGTGCTACAGGGGCATTTATCAGCGTTTCAAATATAAAATTATATACATTCATGAAAGATTTATTTGTGTTTCCTCAGCTTCAGCTGTGTATACTATTTTAAACTAAATTTACTTGAAGATAATATCCAGTCGCTATAATTAGGAAGAAGCTTCTAGAATTAAATATTAAAACATTGAAATAAATTCGAAATTAAATGATAATGTTTTGAATTGCAATGATGCAGTGGCACGACAGTTGCACCAGTCCATATCCACTGTAGAAAAATGACATGTAATAGCATCAATACCGTCAGTAAAGTAAAGGTTAATTTTCATCCATTTACATTATCATGTTTACCTCTTTGAATATCGTAATAGTGTTTTCTTGAAATTTCAATTAGTTCACTTGCTATGCAATATGTGAAAATGCATATTTCAAAAAAACTGTGTCTATTGCGTCACATAACAAAACGATAACACTAATAAAACAATAAGAGTAAACATTTTTAAAGCGGTTTATGCTTAATTTTCTTTCCTGACAATCAACTTAAGGATTTAAAGAAAGAAAAATCTGCACCTTACTGAATATTTTTTTATTTAGCATTTTACAGCGAAGAACAAGATCTAATTTATTCGAAAGAAGCAAAAGAGCACTAAGTTCAGAACTACAAATTTGTATATCAAACGCTAGAACGTAAAAATCCAGAAGTAAAATAAATCCCTTTACTTTATTTTTTAGAACACGCCAAGCGAATCTACACGGCAAAAGTGCAAATGCAAATTGTTCTAGAATACAAGTTTCAGTGTTTCTGAAAAAGAATTCAGAAAATCGTCTGCGTCTTTTCTTTCATTTAATTAAACCCAGTATCAGTCAACCGTCGCACGATGCCAACTCGCTTTCTTAATTCTGAGAGAAGAAAATCGAGGCGCAATTTCAGCTTTGCTGACAACTTAGGCAAACTGACAAATCCCTTATTCCCAGCTTCATTTTAAACTTAATCTGCGTCAACGTTGTTTACCCTAAATGTTCTGTGCTGCAGAAAAGCATCACTTCTATGCGAATGCAGAAGTGATCTGGAAGCTACAGTGCAAAATAAAGAAAAGGCGCAAATGCAATCGAATTTTTCTTACGCTTAATACAAAAACATCTCGGTACGAGTTGGAAGGCTTAAACAGGAAGCAATCGAACCGTATAATAGAAAGCGAGTAAATGCGATGTAAGAAAAGCTGTACCACGATTATTTTCACTATCTGTAAAGTAAGAGAAAAGCAAAATGTGACTTTTTTTGAAAACTTTGTTTTTTGCCTAGCCATTAGACTTTCAATTTGAAATAAACAGTTTGAGATTATTGCAATCCAAAGAAAGTCATCCTTTTCTTCGAATGAAAATACAGATGTTTATTTAAATTTAATCATTTAGAATTTCTTAAAATGTTTACAAGAAAATAGTCTTTAGATAAAATATTTTCTCCACATTTTCTGATTCATTTTCTTGTTGAGTCCTAGTTCTTTGTTTTTAATCTTTTCGTGAAAAGTATTCGTTTTATTTTACGCATTTCATATTTTAAAAATACGAAGGATGGTTTTATCAGAAAACAAGGAACTTTTTCTTTCCTAATATATATTTTCGATAATTTTTTATTCTATTTAAGATGATATAATAGTTATAGTAGAAGTGTATTAACAATGATTTTAATTTCTTATAATTGGCGCATTTATTAATAATATGTAAACGGTGAAGAGAAATTCAGTATCCTTGCTCAGAATATTGAAGGGAAATTTCCATTGGTTAAAAGACCATTTCATATCGTTGTGTGCATTTCAGAATGTGAGAAATGACTGATATATACGTCTTGTCTCTCGTTGGCTGCATCCCTCAGTTTCAGGTTCGTAAAATTATGTCTAATATTTGGTACTTCATTCAAATTCTTGATCTATCATAATGTTCGGGATAAAGGACAGTGTTTTTAGCTTTATGCTAGCACTGTTCGCAGAAAACATTATGATTTCTCTAATTTTTTAGCGGTTCGTATAGATTTCACTTATTTACCCCTGATACGCTTTTACCGATAAACTACATTTTTTCCATTTAATTTCAACATTGACTGATTTTCATGACATTGATATATATATGGTAACAATAACAATTTTTTTCATCGTAATTTTAATATGCTTCATCATTGCGACTGAATTATAACATGATGACGATTGAACTGTGTTTAGATAAAGACTGATTTCTTATCCTTCCTTATCACCTCTTTCTAAAACTTTTATTGCTTCATTCATTTCGACATGTTCTGAACTGCATATCTCCAAAATCTGTATTTCCTACGGACATTCATCTTTCGTTAATGTCTTCTTATAGAAAGCACAATAATTCTAATCACAGCAGTATATGTTTCAAATGACTTGTGTTAAAAACTGAAAAAAAAAATGAAAAGATAAACGTTTCATAAACAGCATTGAAAAATAACTCCCCTTTTTCTTCAATTTTATTTCTTTACCTGTAATCCAATTCTACATAAAAATCGGCAAGTTAAAATATTATATATCTTGCTATTATTTTTATAGAAATACAACTTTTATTAAATTTAAACAATATTCAGAGACGAAAGTTAAATTTAAATTAAGTTCTTTGGATATTTCGTTGCTATAGTGATTTTTTAATACTTCTTACGTGTGTAATTTTATTCCCTCATACATTCAGAATTATAAGATGACAAAAAAATCTTAAAATTCATTTTGCGTCATTTTTTAAAATTATTTATTCCACAATTTAAGATACTGATAGCCGAATGTGACCATGAAGGGGACACTTGCTTTAGAATTCATGACACTTATCTGACTTGTATACTTTTGTAAAGTTACTGATTTAATAATTAAATGTGTTTTAGTATCCAGAACTTGGAGAATGTTAATTTTTTCTCCAAGAAAGTATCTGTTAGGCCTAAAACTCTCACTATAACTACTTCAATAAGCTCCAGAAGATTATTTAAAAATGGGATATAGCAAAAGTAAGGAAAACGGATACTATAAGGACACAAAGAAAACCGGCAATAAATAATATGTTTTATGGCCTGCAAATAAACGGAAAGATGTTATAAAACTTTTTACTATTAATTATTTTGTAATTCGATATTATCACTTTGAATGCACTTCTTCCTTGGTCCCTATAAAGTTCCATGCAAATTTTCCAATGTTCGAAGCAGTATTAACGGTTATTTTCGAAGAATGATTTATTTTCCCGTAGATCAAGTAAATTTCTCCTTAAACGTTCATGTCGAGTAGTAAACATACTTGTGTAATATTTTTGGTCGACTGTTTGATTTTCTGGTGCAAAATCCATGTTAAAATCCCTAAGATGTCGAAAAAAGTGTAGAACTTTTAGTTACTTCGAGATAATGATAATGATTATAATAAGATATTTTTTTTACTTTTAGTTAATCGAATAATGCCGTGAACTTTCGTTAGTTCACGGCATTATTCGATTTATTAATCTCTTCTCGATGCTCTTTAACCTTTTTAAACCAGTCAGAAACTTGTGTACAAGGTAAGAATCGTCTACCAACACTTGCTGCAACAGCAATAAGGTTTATCGATCATGATTTCCCAAATTTAAAAGGCAGTATCAAGTTCACACGTTGATCCTTTTGAACACATCGCATTTTTTCTCTCAAAGCGGAATAGGAGGGAAAAAATGCAATTCTTCCTCTTAGTAAAGAAGAAAAAACAGAGAAGAATATTACGAAAAAAATTGATTTAATCTTCCTTGCCAATATTTAATAATTATATCAGTAATTACAATTTATGAGCACATTATGTATTTTCTAAGTTAAAATGTATATCGATCCAAATAGGGAAAAAACAAATATTTCCCAACATTTTATCTTGAATAATTCACTTAAAACTTTTTTAGTTACGTTAATGTCTTAGAATTTTGTAGTTACATAACTTTTGAGATAATTATTTTTTTCGTATCAACGTATTTGGAACAATTAAACTCCTCTTACTCAGAAGAGATTGAAACATTTTTTTTATCTATAAATTATAGAATTTTCACATGTTTTAAAAATACTTCTTTAGTGGGAAACAAATTAATAGGGTTTTTTTTTAATAACTTAAGTTATACGAAAAAATCTATTGATTTCGGTTTTTTTGTGCGAAATTTATAATGAATGAAAATCACAAAATATAAGCTGTCACATACGGCTTTGCTGAAAGAAACCAAATATAAATATCGATAACTAAGAAAAGTGGTGACAGAATATTTATTATAAAGAAATCACTCGATTAACACCGAGAAAGTAAAGTGTTTACAAGACAAATCTTAAAGGGAAAATATAGTAGCTCTTTTTTCATCTTTTATCGTCTATTGAGCGACGAAACAAGGAGTGGCAATATTGACTTTCATCATCAAAAGATGAATAAACATTGAAATTACTTAATTATTGGCGAATAAAAAATCATTGCCGTTTTTCATCCTTTATCATAGCAGCTGTGACACTTTTAGAGCTTATTTATCTCTGTAAAAGAGTTAGGTGACGTAATGAAAGTCAGATTTTACATATTAGCTCGTGGTTATCAAGTTTTATGGAAATGTGTAAACTAGCTGTTAAGAGTGTTTTTTTGAAACTCGAAATGAAATAATAACTTTTAACTGAGAAAGGTTGTTCTTTGATATATTTATTTGTTTCTATACATGCTAATCATTTTAAAATTCAGAAACCCTGTGAGGTTTTGCGCATGCGTCAGACAGAATTGATTCCACCAAAATGGAGAGGGTGAAGTGAAAAATGGGAGGGGAGATGTTTACGTTTAACTTAGCAGTATAGAGAAACATTTTATTTTCATTTCCATAAAGACTAATAAATAATAAGTACGCCTGATAGAACGAAGGCCATGATATAACAAATAACTTCCGAAAGGGGATCTTCTGATTCTCTGACTATCACAACTTTCCGTAGTAAAATAATCCAAAAGTGCAAGTCTCGAGATTTTGAAACGAACAGTTTTGTTATATAAACATAACAGATATAAACAATTTCAGAATATAATACGAATCAAGAAAGGAATGTAAATATTGAATATTGCATTCCCGATATTGTGAAACAGACAAAAAAAACCTTATATATAAATATTTGTGGGTGTAATAATAGATAAGGTGAAAACGAATGTTTGAAACACTATAAATGAGACAAAACATTTGAACAAGAATATAGGAAAAGAATTTAAAAAAAATACTTATCAATTTTTCTTCTCATGAGGTGAATATATTCCATATCAAATTCTAATTAATGACTTAATTACGATCCGTTCTAGAAAATTTTCCAAAAGTTTGTGGGAAACATTTATTTCTTAACTGGGCAATATAATGAAACTACTGAAAAAACAACTTAGGACGAATTTCATTGCATAGAATTGAAATTATTTGAGGATTTAGTGATGGTTCTTTGTTGCTGTCATGGCGGCTCGGTTCTACGGCGTCTAAACATGAAAGAAGGTGGTAATTCATGGCTTACTGAATTACCACTCGCCATATATTTTTGCCATGGATGCTATATTTCAAGGTCGCATTTTATCATTCATATATGTATATCCTTAAGGCAATTGAAAATACCTACAACAACCCATACTAGAAAGAACTATCGTGGCTCTGGAATCAGCGGAATAGATTGTGTTATAATGAAGGATTTGTCACTATAAAATTGAATTTGAAAGTGTTTCCAAAGGAAAAGAAACCTACCAAGCCTATCATGAAACTTAGAAAAGGAACATAGGAATGGTATTTATTCTTTGAGTACACGCCAAGAAAATTAGCACATTTTCATAAAGTGGAAAAATTACAAATAACTGTCCTCAGTTCAGTTGGCAGAAAATTCAATTGATCAATGATAGAAATATTACTTTATTCAAACACAGAGAACCTGACTCTTCTATTAACAATACTTATAATTTGCATGTTTCAAACCAATAGGCATGTGTGTTTCCGTACTTTAAATTCTTTTTCATGAAAAATGAATTAGATTTATAATTTTGTATTCAAATTTGATGTGATAACCCAAGTTTTATATCTTTAATTCACTGAAAACTCCATAATACTTTTTTTTGTTAAAATAAAGTCATGAATTCTGTAATGAATAATACACTGTGTAAAGGTAATAAAATTTTTCGTTTAAAATAAAATATTCCCGAATAAATAAAATGTTACAGTTTATGTAAATTTTTCTCATTTTAAGAAAAGAAAAAATAAAAGAAAGTGTTCTCTCTACTTTTATGATATGCTTTCACCTCCTTCCTCATATTAATAGTGCTTAAATGTATAAGAAAGCAAACAGCTAAATTCATTACTTTAAATACTACACTGTATAAAAGTAAAAAAATAATCTGAAGAATGAATGAAAATCTCATTGAATCCCCCACTACGCAGAATTGTGTTTTTTTTTATTCATACCGGAGAATTAATAAAGAATGTTTGTTAAAATTGTCCAAAAATGTTTATTTTTTTTTATAAATAAGCAGGATATTTGCATTTACGATGCATGGTTGTAAAGGAAAATAATAAGCAAGTCCAAACATAAGGTCAGATACTTAAACTTGAAAGATAATATTGTAGACTCCTAACTGTTAGGGCTCCATATTATACGGCGTAGTTAAAAAGAAATTCTCCGTAATAGAATAAGGAGCAAATTTCCAAGAGTTGGGCTGTTTCAAGACCTTAAAACTGGCAGTTTTGATTTTAGGCCTATGTAATCATTATTAACCCATAAACGACTGACGTTGCGTTTTCGCAACTTTACTGAAATGACTTTTTTTTCAATAAAGTGATTTTTTTAAATTAATTTTTGTATTGCATTCGACGAAGCTTTTATGCTTATAGGGGGAAAAACTGCTTCGCTCTCATTGAAACTTTTCAATAATCTTTTTGATTTGACATTTTTTCCCGACTGTTTTCCTTTAAATTTTGAATGGATCTCACAGATGGCAGCAGATATTTGTATTAAATGTAATGTACCCTTACATAACAAATGTTTCAAAGATTTTCATGTATCCAAAAAGTAATTTGTTTTGCCTGACGTTGCGTTTTCGCAATATTTTGTATCTTCTATAAAAATAAATATTTTTTCGCCTGTTATTTTTTCTTAATTAGACTCTAATACGTCTAAAAACAATTTTTGTCCATTTCCTTCAAACAAATTTGGACAGTAGAGATATATCTGAAATAATTTTCGAAAGAATTCAGCCTGTAATTTTACGTTAATGTATTGCTTATTTTAAAAGTGTATTTATTTATACTATACAGCATGGTGAGATTTTATGTTTCCTTAAATTAAGTTAGATATTATAAATTTTTCTGAAAACGTATTTTTGGTTATCTTTTTATTGTAGTGAATTTTAAATAATTTCAATATAGTATATTAAAACATTTATACAGGACTGGGATACTCAATGACAGTAGAGAAGAATAGTAAGATTACAGGTGGTTTATAGGTGTAACAGGTTTTGTATTCCAATTATTTGAATAGCGAGGAAAGTATTTTCATAAATCTTTTTTAATATCCACGTTTTTGAACGATGTTTATAAATTTTCCTTAACCTAAAAGTTACATGGATGATACCTTCACTTATATTTTAACGGATACGAATGCATTTATCATTATTTCATTAAAATTGCCACGTAAATTACACAAATAACTCAGATTTACCAGAAAGGAACTGACGTAGAGTTAGCAGTTGATACATAATTTATTATTTATTTGTTTCTCGATAACATAATTTTTTCTGAATTTTAAACGTTCCAAAATATTTAAACCACTTGAAAAAATGTTGCTAATAGAATATTTGTTATCGAAGGCATTTAATTAAATCCACATGCATATTTTATTATTTATCTGCGAAAAATAAATTCCACTTTTTAATAAATTAATTATTGCATTATTAATCTTCTTGTTGTGATGACCTCATCTATAAACTGCGCCTCAAAAAAATCTCTAACAAAACTAATGAGACGATGAAATTGACGTCCCAGTAAAGTGAAAAGCATTGGGAATTATAAAAGCGAGAAGAACTGAAGAGCTGGCAAGTAGAAAAAAGATTAAAAAAGGATTATTCATAAGGACACGAAGAAAATAATGAAAGATATTTTTTGTCCCGTTATTTTCGTAGAAAATTAAGAATCGAGAAAGCGACAGAATTCTGAAATGCGAATAGAAGAAATTTTATACAGGTGAAAGGCGATTATTTAAGTTTAAATTTGTCATTCATTTGAGTTATATCCTTGTGAAGGATTATAAATAATTTCTGTACTGTTAAAATGTGTTTGATCTGTGTATTTCACAAATTTACCTTTACATTCTATAAGAAAATAATCTTTAAATATCCTTTAACTCTTTATTCCCGAGGCAAGTTTTTCTTCCAGCACCTTTAAAGCCGAGAGTTTTTGGGAGGATATGACATGAAATTGACTCTCCCAACCTTGGTGGTCATTTATACTTCCCCCTATTCCCTCGCTGTAACGTTCCCTTAAGGCTCACGGAAATGTGCTGTGCTCGACAAGGATAATTGGACCTCTTACGTCGCTCATCTCCTAAGCGATAGCAGAACCTCACCTCTCCTCAAAAGAAGCCAACCGCCTCAGACCGGCCTTCTTCGCTGTTAAGTGAACATTTCTAAACCACCCCGGACCGCCTTGCTAGATGTCAGAGGGTTAAAGACAAGACAATTGTGGGGAAAGCATTCTCCTGTTCCTGCCGTTGCTTTGAACAAAGACTCTTAATTTTGAATTGTAGTCTGGCAAGTTGAACTCATGCGGGGAGGAAGTCGACACAAGTACGAGATATGTGATTATTGACGCCAATGACATATTTACTGCTGACTGTGACGTTTCTGTCTTTTAGAATAACGACAATAGATTTTAGAAAAATGTATCTATTTCCCAGGCAGCACAACATGTGACCAGATATTGTACAATATTGTTCGATATTATATAATATTATATGATATTGTGCAATATTTTTCGATATTAAGTAATATTATATGATATTGTACAATATTGTTCGATATTAAATAATACTATATGATATTGTACAATATTGCTCGATATTATATAATATTATATGATATTGTACAATATTGTTCGATATGAAATAATATTATATGATATTGTGCAATATTGTTTGATATTATATAATATATGATACTGTACAATATTATACAATATTGCTAATATTGTTCAATATCGTACGATGCTGTAAAATATCTTTGCGCTACTGGGGTTGGGCGTAGACAGACAGCATGCGTGAAAAGCAATATAGTGCAGTTCATCACACTGAGAAGCCAGAGCTATTAAAAAACAGCCGACCACTAACGGGCCACGCGTATCATCCTTCTTCCGAGAACGAATACTCCAACTATCTCGTGTTTACAAAATGCAACTCTGCGCTAGGAAGGAATTGCGCCAAGCGTTTTTACCACCGTCGCCAACGGTAGCGAAACATTACATTTACTATATGCACTTATGTATATGCCAACGCTGCGTTGCGTTGACCGTATACCCACACACACTGAACATTTTTGGCAGTTTTGTGTAACAACGTACCGATCATCCAATCTTGAAATCAAGACACTGGCACTTATTCACCAGCCAAACGTCCAGCTGGAAATTTTGTTTGATAGCTTAACAAGAGGGAAAATGCATCATCCTGTATTATGGTTCTATAAACGCACAAATTCCTCCTTCTGATTTGCTCATTTATTTATTTATTTTGTTGAGGATTCTGGTTTCTCCAAACGTCGACTCCTATTGGTTTCCTAGTATACTAACAGAGCACTTTTCCATTTTCAATAGTGAAGCCACCAACAGAGAATTATCTTTAAGAATATACGCAGTGGCATGACTACAAATTGCTCAATATATTCGATATTCTTCGGCAATTATCACCATTATGATCATGTGTGTACCCAATTTTTCTACTCAAAATTAATAAAAATATTTTCTTATCATTGGAGAAGGTATCTGAGCGAAATAATACCGAAATTTAATAAAAGAAATATTTGAAAAAAATCCAGCTAACGTCTTCAAACATCTCAACGCTTTCTGACTAGTTTCCTTTTTAAACCATTTCAAGGGTTTTTTTCGTATTGTAAACTTGTGGGAAATATTCTTTTTATATAACTTTAATCTTTTTTCACAATTTAAATAATTATTTGATTTAATCTGAGAATTCCAGAAAATTTCTATTATCGAAATGATTATAATTCCCTAAATAGTATATTAACAATCTAATTCTTCACAATAGAATGCTGAAGAAAATGGTTTTCAGAATTTGAACAACTAAATAGTTTCTTATGTCAATTTAACTGATACATCTCTTGAATGACAACCTTTAAATGAAAAATCTAACATTAACTCAATAAAATGTAAGACAAGCATTCGTGTTTGAAAAAAAAATTGAACAAAACCTACATTATTAGCATTTATTATACAAAGATTATTTCAATTGTGAAATATCTGTAAAACAAAATTGTAAATAAATATCTGGGACTGAATCTGAAAATGTGAATGTTTAATTAACCCATTAACATCCTTGTTTTTTCTGTTTTGGGAATGCGTTATCATTTTAATTCAATTGAGAACAGTTGTTATGTTTATGAGACAATTGTATTGTGTATGGATTCCGAGTAATTCTTGGATCAAATTATAACGTCTATGAGTGCCTTTATTTTTTGCTTATTACGTTAAAATTGCGATTTTTCATTACACATACGCCGTACAATCCAAACAGTTAAATGGTTAATTGGTTTTCTCATAAAATATAAGTATTCTTTTAAAACATCTGCAGGAAATACTTTCCGATTTCCTTGTAAAATCGTTTTGCCTTATATTAAAACCTGTTGAAAATTAAAAGCGTTTATATATCGAAAGATACTTAAAACAGTAAAACAAAGATTTCGATAAAAATCAGCTCTCTTATGTTGACTAGGTCTGAACGACATTTAGAGTTTTGTTGCAGAACACAATTTCTTTCTTTATTCTTTGATTTAGAAACCGTTAACCAGAAATGCTGACGAAGTAGAAGTTTTCTTGAAAAACAAGAAACTAGCAACGCCTTTAGCGAAAGTTGACTGTTCTAGAGCGACACAAAGTCATAAAAAAAGTCGTTTGGTTCTTCGCAGTGCTAGCGACTGAGCCACAAGATCGTAACCTTTCTTCTTTTCCACTTTTGATGTCGCTTCTTCCCTGTTTTTTGTTTCTTCGTCTTCATTTTTCGCTTGTTTCTAGCGAGAACTTGCGAAACTCGTCTCTTTCGTTCTTTTGTTCTTTCTTACAGTTTTACGATCGTTTTGTTTGAAATGTTTTCGCATTACAAGTGAGTTGTTTTTTATGTGACAAAATCTATTACTATTCATATGCTTTCAG
>BGPR01038598.1:0-14643 GCA_013235015.1 Araneus ventricosus | reverse complement strand
ATGCCAGTTATATTGTTTCTTTAATTCGAAGCCTCAAGTTTTATATTTAGGCTGGTAAATGCAAATACAGATGAACCAAACTTATAGTTGGAATAATCCTATACTTGTGGCAGTTCTCTATGCGCCTTTTTCTTATAGTTCTTTTGCGTATAGTCCTTTATGCGCTTCTCTATGGGGTTTTTCCCGGTTAAACCTCACCAACAATCAAATGAAGATTTTACTAACTTAGTATGCACTAAATCTTTTATGTACGCCTTGCTCAGAAAACAGAAAAGAAAAGATGCTGGGCGGATTTATTACTTTCATGATGTATGCAAACATAATTTAGACTTTATTTTTAAGTTATGAAAGAGCTTGACAAACCCCGATATAAATAATAACGTGGAGAGATATTTCAAATTACATATGGCTAAAAATATTGTGAAGATTATTTTTGAATTGAGAACATAAGATATTCTTTTATATTGTTGGCAGGAAATGGAGGAAATAAGAAAGAAAGTTATAGAATATGCATAATTATTCCGTCAAATGGTTTAAGGTTTAGACAAGTACTATATTATTATTTATTTTAAAATGAATTCCTATGACCTGACAAAGCATCTTATACATAAATAATATTTCCTTCTTTTAGTTTTATCTGCAGGAAATAATTTCCCGTTCTAAAAGAAACTGCAGTATTAAACGAAATAAATGTATATTTTCTAGAACCGATTAATCAACATAAACTTGGTGAGAATAATGAGTTCCTTTTACGAAAACTGATGTCAGTATTTTTTTATCATGTTGGAAAATTATTAATTAATGCAGAAATACTAATATAACTTTTTAAATTTCATTTCCCAACTTTTATTATTCTATCTCATTCATACAATTTTCTTTTTGATACATACATATATCCTTCATTTTAATATTCTTTTTTACCTTTGAGATTTTTGAAGTGAATTCTGTAATTAGATTAATAAAGGGTTTCAATGGCAAAGTTAGGATTACAGAAGGAGGGTGGGTCGAGATAGGCCTTTTTCATGGTGGAATGCGCTTAGAAAAACCACATCACTACGCTGAATTGAATGGTTTTGGTGTGAAGAGTTTGGATACCAATCTAGAAGAAGCGTCCTGCGCCTTGTGACGTGTTGGGCTTCTTCGCTGCGAAATTTCGTTTATACCTTGCGACCTGTATCAGGACGAAGAGTGATCTTGCAGGTGCCATTTTTCATAACGTATTCATGAGCATTTTTTGCTCTGTGTAGTTATATATACAGGGGTTCCAATAGAGTATTTCTACACCACATTAACTTGAGAACGGCGACAACTATTGCCACAAACTTTGTGTTCAGGTATAGCAAAAAGACCATGCGCTACACTTTCATATAAGTTACAGTGCCACCTGGTAAACAATGGAGTTATTGTTCCTATTTCGGAAACGGTACAAAATACTGGAAAAAAATCAATTACAAAATTATATAGCGTATTCAATTTCGGACTTTAGTAAGAAAAGACACCTTGAGGTCATTAATACTAAGAAAAAACGTGTTAAACGAATTGATCATGATTTTACAATCCTGTGACGAACAACTTGCGACAACAGGAGAAAAGTTCATCTTTGAACAATAAACGTCGACCCGATGACGTAGTCGTTATTTCAGGCTACTTCTGCACCATATGGTCCACACACTAGCTAGTAGAGACATTCCAGCATCAAATCATCGGATATGGTTGATACGTGGTATGGCCCCCACAATCACCTGATCTGACCATATTGGACATTTTTTGTTGGGATACATCAAACAGCAGGTGTATTCGACCCCTCCTTCAACATTGCAGGACCTTTTATTGCGCATTATTGATGCTTGTGCCAGCGGGTCACCTGATATGTTAAAAAATGCGAATCTAGAAATAGATAAAAAAAATTCCAGGTGTGGATTGTATCTAACGGGGAGCAATTCGAAAACCGAAAATAAAAGAATTTGTTGATTACTACTTGTTCTGCTTTCTACTGAACTCTTTACAATATTGGAAATCGCGACCAAACAAATGCGCGTTTTACAAGTTTTCGTCTTAGCATTATAGCTCTCAAGGTTTTTTTCGTATTAAATCAAAAAAACTTTACAGTTTTGTAATTGATTTTTCCCATATATTGTACCATTTTCGAGATAGGAGCCTTAACTACGTTGTTTCACACGAGGTGGCGCTGCAACTGATCGCCCTGTTTAGCGCATGGACAATTTACTAAACCTAGACACAACGTTTCTGGCAATAGTTGTCGCCGTTCTCAAATAAATGTGGAGTAGAATGCCTTATTGGACAACCTCTATGTGTACAACAATTATTAAAATGCAGAGGTTAAATACTGATTGAACTACAGCTCTTCAAGTTTTTAATTATTATTTGTTAGTCTGTTACCTTAATTGAAGAGTAAAGCTATTTTTCGAAAAATATTAGATAAAAAATATTCGTTGATATGTAATTGAGCGTCTGTTAATGAAACTACATGCTAAATTTCATTCATTCAGCTATTCTGATAGTTTCGTTTTTGAGTTAATGTGTTCATAGGCACCCTAATAGTTCAGCTTAATTAAATTATAGTTACATCCTGTTTTTAGGAAATAGGAGGAGTTTTGCGTCCGGACAGTGAGCTTATTACGAGGACGATGAAAATACTGGCAGACAAATTCCAAGCTTCCGACGGCCTCCAAAGGAAGTCCATTTCATTGTCGGTGCCAGAATTATACAACTATAAATCAGATTTCATCTGTTTAGCTTAGTGTGTTTTTGAGTTACGGTTGTCACAGACAGAAAGACAGGGAGACAGATACAATTACAAAAATATGTTTTTCAGATACGTATTTGTGTGTTTTGGCGTTGTACAGAAGAGATGGTTGCATTTAGAGACAACGAATTTGGCACAAATATAATTTGGAGAGCAGAAATGCGCACTTGGGAACAATTATTCCCAAATATGGTTTCATATATTGGCGGAAACGTTCGAAAATATTATTCAACAAAACAAATTTTTGCCAAACCTTATTTTCAAAAATTATCTTAGCAATGATATCAATGTTGCTGTCGTCTAATTTTTTCCTAAATTTTAACAATTCTTTAAATATATTTTTTTCCATGATTTATAACGATAGTTTTCATTAGTGCAATGAAATTCAAACCGATTTAATTTTTTGTACAAATATTTAATTGCAATTTTCTCTTCCATTACTGAAATACAGGGAATGAATATTCTGCCTATAACATATCCTTTCGAAATCCACACAGAAACAGGATCTTGTTAAAAATAGGCGCTAAAATACAAAAGCAGATGTTGAGGGTACAGAGAGATCGAGGAGGGGAGGATGTGGCTATAATCGAAACGTAAAATAGTAAAATTTGAAGCAAATATTAAGACGTAAAAAATTTAAGCAATTTCCAAATCTTTTTCTGACCCATTGTACTTCTCTAACAAATCTATTGATACGGTACCGTCCCATATGTCGCTTCAAGCAAAAGACGATATCCGCCCGAAACGCCCGAATGTAAGGCTGAAAGTTTCTCCCCCTTTCGTAAAGTGTGATTGATTTCACATCCCGCGGCACTTTCTTTCTTCTTTAGAGTGGCTTTCCCAGATGTCTTTGGGGAAGAGTGGAGTTTCCTTACAATTCGAAGATTGCCAGCTGTCATTCTGGTTTTTGAGGGGTGAATTATCCTAATCTTTGATAGAGGAGCTCGGACGTCCGCGTATTTTGAGCTCTCTTTATTTGAATTGCCTTAGGAATCAGAGTGTTAAAGAAAAAAAAATTTACGATATGTAATTTTTGTCAATCAACAGACTCAACAGTGAGATCTTCGGAAAATATTTCATATACTTTCTCACGGAAAGAGCGCGTTTCTTTTCGTTCAACATAGAAATTCTTACTCAGCAGTGGAAATTCTATTCAGGAAACATAGATTGATTTTTAGTAGAAATGAAATATTGAAAGCATATAATTATAGAAAAATGGAATAATTATTCACACTGATATACATATGTTGCGGTAAAAGAGATAGATCGGTTTTTAGTTATAATACCCGATTAATTGCATTCACCGTAACATATATAGACAACAGTTGTGAAAAACATTGCTTTAAACAAAAGAAAACGCCGTGTCTTTGATAAATGTTGGATGCACTATATATCGCTTCAGTTCCTTCGTTAATCATTGGTTGCCGCTGTGTACGTATGCTACAGCCTGCCTTTCACATTTCAGATTAAATTGAAGAAAAAATGCATATTTCTTCTGTCTTGAAAAAATCTGTACAATATTTAGAGAAAAATATAATAAGAAAATTATCTGCAGA
Organism: Araneus ventricosus; assembly: GCA_013235015.1. Taxonomy (NCBI): domain Eukaryota; kingdom Metazoa; phylum Arthropoda; class Arachnida; order Araneae; family Araneidae; genus Araneus; species Araneus ventricosus. Next base: position 10,320 of record BGPR01038598.1, on the reverse strand, counting down.
TTAAATTGAAGAAAAAATGCAGATTTTTTTCTGTCCTCAAAAAATTTGCAGAAATCTTTATGAAAACTTCAAAAAAAATTTTTTCTGGAGATTTTTTAGCTGGGCATTACGTTCTGATGTCTATCAAATTCTCTTAGATCAGCAGCCTTTCCCATCACTCGCAAAGGTAAGTGCAAGAATGGTTACTCAGCTTCTCCAGCAGGAGTTAAATACCATTCTCACTTAACCACGTGCCCTCCATGTCATTAAGACGAGTTCATTGAAAAAAGTGGGGATTGTCATAATGTTTTGGCTCGTCAGTGTATACTATTTGTTGTTGCATACTATTACATGTATAATATGTTCTGAAAATCATAGAGAGCATGATGTAAACTTTCAAGTGGTACTTCAATTGTGTTAAATGAATTTAATGGGTCAGATGATTTCCAATTGATCAATTAAACGTCTTGTAGAATCTTTCCTGACCCAATCAACTGTTATTGGATACCATGTGTGCAATGAATTTGCACAATTTTAAACTTATAAACTAAAGCAAAGTCAATCAGAAACGTTACAATTCGATAAGTTATGTGGAATCCATTAACATTTTGGTTGCCCTTTAGGTTCTCAACAGAATAAAAATGACAACAAATTCCCAAAATAGAAGGCGTCATTTAAATGGATAATTCATAAAACAAGTTAGTTAAGACGTTAACTAATGATATTTTTTAGCAGGAATTAATTTTGTAATCTGATTGCAGAATGATAGTTTATGCATGTTGCTTATGATTTAGAATAATGTTTAGACATGTCAGATTCAACTATTTCAAAATAAATTTAAATGATAATAAATAAATTAAAAAGTAACCGATTTTCTGACTCTCTAATAAAAATACTATGCTTATATGATAAATTTTGAGATTCGTGCAGCTTCTTTTCTGAAACTGTCAGCTGTTATGTTACAAAATTTTGTTTTAAAATAAAAGAATGTACAATGTATGGTTATTCTTCAATTGAAAAGAGCGCAATATTTTTAGAGTTAACGCCAGTACGAGACTGTTTGAAAGAAAATTTGCGAACAGAATAATCCAGTATGTATTGCTTGAACAGACTTCAATCAGAATCATTCGAATATGTAATTATTTTCAAGAAAAAATTTACATATTAAAGGACATAACAAAAAACAAACATTTAAATGCAATGGGACATGTAATAAAAGATCTACCACTAATTTAGTTCAAATGTTTCCATTATAAAATTTCTCACATTCGGAAAGTTAACTCGTAACCACAAAATTTTTCTTTTCTTTTATTAATAGCTTGGACTTGAATGTCTGAGCTGAAGCTATCATTTGAAGGGACCAGGAAAAAAGCGGTTCAATGCCTTCTGATTTTGAGATTCTATCGTCAACTGTTAGATTAATGAAAGATGTTTTATGACAGATAGATAGCTTCGGAATATGCATCATCGCGATACTAGGTGCTACCTTCGGATTTTTTTTATTTTTAATGCTGCTTTCGACATCGTTAATTGCTCGCTTTCAGAAAACGGAAAATTTCGGCGTCCCCGAAACTATGATTGGAGATAAAGGAATATGCCACTTATAAATGGAACGTATGCATTAAATATGCCGTGATTTGAGTCGAGTTTTATAAGCGACTCCTGCGCAACTCCACAAGAATCAAGGAACTCACATCCAATAAGCTCATGATTTATGGAAGAAAACATATTGAAACCTATATTCTACGACTGTTCCTGACAACATAATGTATTCATTCAGAATACCCAATTGAATGTTTCAACATTGAGTATATAATTCAGGATTCACCAGATTTAGAAACAACAAAGTGTAATATAACCTGTTTTTAAAACTTTCATTGACTATATTTTGAATGAATGAAAATGTAATGAACGATAATATTTTTTATTATTTAAATGTATCGCATAAGTTAAGTTTTTTTTTATAGAAAACATTTTATAAAATAATTATGCCCGTAGAAAACTTTTAATTGTTCTATTCAGCCGTATTTATTAGAAACTATATGCCTTCGGCGATCAGTTTGATCGCCAGAAATAAAATTTCAACCGAATCACTTATAAATAATTTTATATGCATGGAAACTTAGAAGGTAGTTTTAAACTTGAAATTACTATAGACATTTAACTCGTGTCCATTTCGTAGCCTTGCACTCTTTTCCTGTTACTTGTCTACATTTACAGGGAAATACGCAGTTCATTTCAACATTACATTGGCATAGCACATTTTGCATCTAGCAGCATGCTTATTGGCTTAAAATACGCTGATAAAAATAAGTAAAACATAGCAATGACAATCTTTCAGTTTACTGTATTATTTCATTATTTACTAAATATCTTGAGAACTTCCTTTAGAGATTTCACACAAAAATTGATCAAATAAAAGAAGAACGTAAAATCCAGTACGATATTTTTTTAGCTTTCAACAATGGTTTGAGAAACACCCAATTAATTTTTGTTTAAACAATGAAAACTGTTAGAAATACATTGCAACAATACTAATTATTCTTGTAAATTAGGCCAAAAATATTTCTAAAATGTTCTTAAAATTAGAAAAAAAATTGTACGGCAAGTTAATTAACATCATTGAAAAGTTAATATTTGCACTTTCAGATGGCGTAAAAATAGTTTTTGTGCTGTAATATTTCCCTAAAATATTAAGGAAAAATGCCAACACTTAATTTTTAATTAATTAACTTAGTTAACTTTAATTAATCAATTAGCCGCTTTCGCTTAATTTTTAATTACTTAAAATTCTAATTAAAAATTAAAAAGAACGGCGCAGTGGTGCACATTCCCACCCTCCAAAGAATGTTCGTGCCAAATTTCGTAGATCTAGGCCTAGTTGTCTGCCCTGTAGAGGACCAACACACACACTCGTTTAGTAGAGTTAACCTTCGCTTTTAAAGTTAAAAGCGACGTAATTAAGTAAAACCAAACTTAATGCAACCAGGCAGATATTAAAGACTAAGTCTAAGCGTGTGATAGGGCCCCGAAATGAGGTTTGGATTTTTAAATTTGCATATCAGGATAGAATATTTCCATTTAATGCCTGATGCACAATCCGATTTCAACAAGACAAGTCAATAGTGGGAAAATGCGGGAGATGCGATTAGCGGTGTTACATACACAGAAAGCAGCACCGCACGTACTGAAGGAATTAATTGCGGGTTCAGTTCTGCGACGTGTCTTAGAGAAATTCGGAGAAAAACGGCAGCTAATTACTTTTCTAGCACTTCCGGAGGTCTGTGGTCTGTACCCCAACTATCAGCAATGTACATCATGCTGCATATCGTTTCTCTGGCATTTGGCCACTCATGACTTGTTAGGTTAAAATCGGGGTTGTGCACCGCGCCTGGATAAATGTTAAATCTTAGTTCAGATAGTGTTATAGATAAACAGATATTAACTTTCTCAGGGTTGAAAAAGAGATACAATCATTATAAAGAAGACATTTTCTCATGAAAATGTCTTTTCAGTGATTTGGTTGAAGATTGCGCTTTTCGTTTCAATGAATATTGATATATCAAAGCTGTATCTTTTTATTTTTATATAGATTACAACTAAATTGCCTTCTCCAGAAGTTGCTATGCAACCCCAAACCAGATTCGAACCATCCCTTCTTAAGAGTTCCTGTCGTATTTACTGGATCCAGCTTTGCTTTTACTTATTTTTCACAAATTTATTTGTTATGTTCCTCTGAACAATAGAGATTGATTTACTCTCATCTAGTAAGATTAGGTTTAGGTTTAGTTATATTAACGTCCCGTTTTGAAGCAACACGAGGGCTATTTTGGGACGGACCTCGTAATTTTGAACCTCGGTCAGATGACGAGGACAACACCTCATCTAGTAAGAACAAAGAATTCAAAAGCGTGTTTCTTTTTCATGTTCTTTTGCAAAGTCAAATCTCTTTTTGCCATTAACTTTCATTATGAACGGTTTCCTTCGTAAACACTTCTGGCTAAAAGTATAGCAAGATTGGTAAAATGCGAAACATTTGGAGGTTATTTGAATACAAGGGTTCACTATCAATAGTGGAGAAACTTGGGAGGCACAATCGTAGGAGCTCACATTTTACAGTGAAGATTTTTTCACGAGTACATTAAGGGGAGAGTCCATAAATCGATGAGCAAGAAAATGATTTGGTATCATCCCGTTTCCCTGGGAGCTGATGATGTTCAAAACTTTTATCTATCATTTGTTTCTTATACACGTTGCTTGCATGTATTTTCATAAAAAACATCAATATTTAGGAAGACATAAAGGTTTTTTTAAAAACATCCCAAATTTTTTGCATGCTTTTCGATCATAACATGTAGAGTATTACGCGAAATTTTTCGAAACCCACAGAATACTCGACAAAATGCTGGAGAAATTGTATTAAAATTTGTAGTACATACTTTAATTATTTGAGGAAACATCAGTTTTTGTAGTAAATACTTTTTAATTGTACATGCGTAAGACGTAGCGTAAATTTTCTTTCACAGCGTCGAATTCAGGAATTTTCTGCAGCTTATATAAAAATTCCATAACAATACCATTAAGATTTAGAAAGTTGTAGGCATTGCAACCATGAAATGACAAAAAAAAAATTGAAGAAGTGTTTTCCACAAATAAATAATTTTTAAACGAATCTTCCTGTATTAATCGTTGAATTTCAATTTTAATTATGTATTTAATTTATAGGTTTAGACGGATACTGAGGATATTCAACTTTCTTGAAATTTAATATTGCTGTTAGATGATTCAAGCTTAAAAATATTGATTCGTGGAAAACTCCTCTTAATGTTTTTCTCTTAGAGGACAACAGAAATTCTTCTTCACAATATATATATATATATATATATATTGTGCTAGATATCTAGCTTCGGTGTTATGAAAGAAAATTAACTTTATTTCTTATTTTTTGAAATTCGCAGAATACTCGACAAAATGTTAGAGAAACATTGTGTCAGTGTTTGAAATGAATACCTTGAATATTTGAGGAAATATGACTATGTGTAACAAAGACTTTTTAATTGTACATGCGCGAACATAGTGTAAATTATCTTTCATAACGTTAAAGGCAGATATCTATGACAGCGTATAAAAAAATTTCATCTGAATACCATTAAGATTTAAAAACTTCATGAAATGACAAAAACAATGATGAGGGGTTTTCCAAAATTCAATAATTTTTAAACTTGAATTTTCGTGTATTAATCGTCGGATTGCTATTTTAATTATGTATTTAATTGATAACTTTAGATGGGTAGTAAGGATATTCAAATGCCATAAAATTCAATATTGCTGTTCGAAGATTCAAGTTTAAAAATATTGTTTCTAATTCTATACTCTAGTGAAACTTTTAAATCTTCCCGAACATTCATGATATTTTTATAAAAATGGATGTAAAAAAAGGGAATAAGGAACAAAATTATTGATGATAGTTTCAAATCAGCTTCCTATGAAAGGGGTGGAGCCCAAATCATTTTCGTCTTCATCAATTTGTAGGCGGTACCCTGAACGTCCTTCTGACAAAATCTTCACTGTAAAATGTTATTTCCCAGTAATGTACGTACCAAGATTCTCCACAAGTAATTGTGAACCATTATATTCAAATTAATTCCAAATGTCTCGCGTTTTACGAATTATGCATTACTTTTGGCCAGTAGTGTGTTTCTGCCCGTGTATGTTATCCTCCGTTTCGTAACACACGAAATCGGTCTGGTTATTGTTTGATTTTCCAAATTTCTCTTTAACAACATATGCTAATAATTTTGGCGCGATTGTTTGAGGATTTTCTTTTATTTTTCGTATATCAAGGGGTGCCGTGTTTGCTTATTGGTTGGGTCTTGGTTTCGCAGACGGAGGGCTGCAGACTCGAAACCCGATTACAGATCCGTCGTACTTGTTGGCCTGGTGCGCGTCAAATCTGTCAGATTCCAAGCTCCTTGCTGCTGGAGTGGTACAGAAGTTTAGAAGGGAGTTAGTTGCCAGGTGTCGTCATCCGTTTTCTGATCCCGTCTCTAAGTGACCATTCCCAAAATAGCCTTCAAGTTGCTTCTTAACGGTAATAAAACTAACCATTTTTTTATTCGTGAATATGGACGGTCGCCTTGTTTTAAATGTTTCGAATACTTACCTCAAATTTTGCTTTTTCGATGGCTTTGCAGGACTTTTCTCATCTATTTTAGGAATTTAACCAATGAGAGTTCATTTTCACATTATAGTATGATTGAAAATCTAAATATTAAACGGACGAAAATTATTTTAAAACTACTAAAAATAGAAGAAAACTCAAAATTTCTACGTTTAACCTTGGCAGAAATGTATTATGTAGCGAATTATCAGAGTTCATACAATTTTTTGAAATTTCTAAGGCCGGGATAATTTTCGCAATTTTACTTAGAAATATTAAGATCTCTGAAGAATGCAGAGTTGTGAGAATTTTTAAGGTTCCAAATGGACTCGCAACCAATATTTTAACCCTTTAAGGTATCCGAATACGTTCGGAGCACTTTTTTCTTAAATTGTGAAATAGAAACACCAAAATATGTTTTTTAGATTCGAATTTAATAAAGATTAATATTAGCGTATGATTTTTGAGTATAAATTATTACAAATTTACAAAACTCTTGAATTTCTGCTGCTTTTTAGAGGAAATTCCCCAAAACTTCAAACATGCTACAGGTCAAACTTTTGTAATAATTCAAATAAAACTAATACTAAAATAAACTACATACTATGGACTAGTGCTTGTACTAGAATCTTAACATTCTTCGGATAAATAAAAATTTTAGAGCTAATCGAACAATCATTATAAGATTTTCAGCAAATTTTCTATGTCATTTTTCAAATAAAAGATCATAATTTAAAAAATATTGTTACAATATACATTATTCTAGTACATTCACTAGAGAAACATTTGAAGAAAGTGTTCACAAAATTTCAAAACAATCGAATGATAATATCTTGAATTATCATGTTTGAAGTTTGAAAAATATGCATAAAATCTAATTTTGAGAAAAATCAAATTTTAGTTTTTCCACGCGGTCAAATTAAGTATCTAAACTTTAAAAAAAATTCCTATAAAAATATACTGACATCATATTAGCTTGCAAAAAAGCAGTTTAAAAGAATTTTTGACAGGTTTCTGTCCCTTTAAATGACAACTTTCGGCTAATTAAACGCCCACTTCCGGTTTTCGGTTTGTTATAAAACAATTAATATCTCATCTTCTAATTAACGTACCGACAAAAGTAAATATGTTTTAGGAAGGTAAATGAATGAACTATCGAAAACATGAAAAATTAAAAAATTGGAATTTTGGTCGAATATCGACTTTCGAACGTATTCGGATACCTTAAGAGGTGCATTAAAATATTTCTGGAATTGAGATGAATTATTAAGAAACGATATTCATACACCCTATTAGAATATATTCATCTCGTATGTTATTTGATTTAAGTAATTAATAATTTATTAACAAGTTTGGAACTCCTTTATGCTTTGACAGAAGTAATTGAAACATTTAAGTTCATGTTTCAAATATTTGACGAGAACTTACACCAACCTTTTCTTCAGAATTAGGTATTAGCACATTCATAACTGAAATAATAATAATAATAATAATTAATTCACATAAATATTAAAACCAAATTATGTGATCAAAACGTTTATTTTTTCATTCATTTATTTTCGTATTCTAGAGTCTTTAAGAAATAACCCTATTAGCAAAAGATATTACAGGATATTTCTACGATATTTTTCAATATTCCAAGTGCCGCATTACATGGTAGCAATATTGCAGAGCGTCTTGTGCGAATAGGGAGCAGAGGCCGTCGTGGCCTAATGATATGCTCTGCACCTGGTGGAATATGGACAGGAAGGCTTCAGGTTCGATACCTGATACCACTGAAGATCCGTCGTTTATTGGGACCGTTGCACGATAAATCATACATAGGGGACGCTGATGTGGTGTGCTAGTTTAGAGAGGCAGCAGCAGGGACGTTGATATAACTAAAAGGAATGAGAAACAGTTAACAGGGAGCAGCTGTAAGCAGAAGTAGTAAACTATCTTATCATGAATGGATATTGATGGATTTGGTGGCAAGTATACTTCTCACGCAGATTTGGATTTTAAAATGTATTACAGATTTTATCTTCCATGAATGCACAAAAGCATAAAACATTACAGAATTTCAAATGCTTAAGGTATCCGCATACGTTCGAAAACTCATTTTTGACCGAAAATCATAATTTTTTTTTAATGTCTTATCTGAAAGCCTATTGTTTTTAGTTTTCAAAACAGTTTTTATTTTACATCTATGATGATCAGAAGTGAAATTAGAGACATTTTAGTAGAACTTGACAGTTGAAAATGGAGTGGTAAATAATACGATAAAGAAGCAATTTTCATTGTTTTTACTTAAGATATTTAAATTTTATTGTTTATTTTTGTTTTATACTATTTTACATATACCAGGTATTATTTTGAAAGATTTTCAGTGTGAATTTCTTTGTTTTCTATGACATTGTTGCAAATTTAGGTAATTTTGAATCATTGCAGTATCTTGACTCTCCGTTAATGATGTAATTTTTGATAATAAACGTAGGAAAAGTACATAAATTGTACTTATGATCAATATCAATCACTAAAAGTATCTCTAGATCAACTAATCGGCATTATAAAGTTATTTGACTGAAAAACAATATTAAAATCTACCGATGGCGGCTGAATGATAGAAAACGATAATGACACATAAGACTCAAGAAAACGACTAAAAAAAATTTCCTAACAGACAATTTTCAAAAATGTGCTAAGCTGGCAAACACTAAGGACTAGCCTACAAAACTGGGGAGTATTGAAGAAAAATTCTTTTTTCTTCTCATTGTAAATTAAAAACATAAACTTTAAACTCATTTTTCTCGAAATGTGATTTTTTGCAAAATTTTAATTTTTCAAACTCGATAACTAAAATTCAACTTAAAATAACCGTCTCAAATTTGGCATACATATTATTTATTATATTGTCTAGGTAATGAACCAAAATATAAGTGAAATAATGCTCCATTAAAAAGTTATGTATCTTTTAAGGTTTGAAAAAAGGCCAAAATTCTTTAAAAATTCATGATTTCACACTAAAACTCTTATAATTTACATGTTTTTAGATACATTGCAAAACTTTTGCTTCAGGACCTAGCCAATAGTAGAAGGATTATATATACTAAAGGATTTATGATTCTGATCATTTGTTTTTGAAGGAGGGTGTTTGAAAAAAGGTCAAATTTAGTGCAAAAAAATCTAAGTTTTTTCAAATTTTTAAGAATATATTTAATTCATTTAACTTTTTTCTATGATTTATTAAGTTTTAACATAAATGTCATAGAAAAATACAAAAATATTGCTTCAAATATCATTATTTAAAAAAAGGCCTCCGAACGTAGTCGGATACCTTAACTACATTATATTTATACATCTATATTACATTTCTAGTTTTGTAGTTTAATAAAACGATTTATTTGTCCGACTACAATAAAAATATTAACATCCAAAAAATTAAATATTTTACCGGCATTTTTATTTATTTTTCTAAAAAAAATGTTACCACATGAAAACTTATCCAGATGCAAACTTAAGTTTAATTTAATAGTTTAAGAAAACTTAATTGCCATTATTTACAAAATAGTCATAATTGTAACTTGTTTTATTAGCACGTTAAAGTTATGATTTGCAATCAAAACTATTTATATGTTTTGGTCAAATGTGAGGATGGTGAGAGACGAATATATTTCAACTGCCTAAGCGTGAAGCGTGCCCTAAACAGCTGATCCCTGCAGCTCTGATATCAATCGACGATAATATTTCCAATACATGTTAAATAATACAATACCATATTTACATTCGGAACATAAACGGTTTAAAATTTTATGAATGTTAAAAAGGAAAATCTTTGTTCGAACACTTGATAACTTCTCTGAATAATGAATAAAAGGAAATTGCATTTTATTTTTATTTGCTTACTCCTAGAATACAAAATGTTTCTGCAAAATTTTTTTATTATTATTTCCTTCAAAAGTGCCGTTATTTTTTATATTTGAATTTTTAAATATCATTTCTTTTTGAGATTATCACTCAGCGTTCTTTCTATTCAATGCAATCAATTAGGATTTAGAAACAACAGTATTTGAGATTTTTCGGTCTAATTTGCAATGGACTATAAGAGGAAACTTTAACTCATATGCGTAAGAGTCAAGTACACCCTAGACAGTTGGCCCTGTACAACTGATATCAACCGACAATGAATGACTTTAAAATTG
>BGPR01038595.1:0-14644 GCA_013235015.1 Araneus ventricosus | reverse complement strand
ATTTTTCGTGTGCTTTGATGTAAAGATTCATCTCTCAAGGAATGTTCCTTTTTTTCAATGCCTAACTTATTCCTTTTCTTCTTTGCTTTTAAGAGGCATTCTTGAAAGAACATGCCATACAGGCAGCTTTAATAAGTTGCATGATTTATTGGTTAGTTTGAAAAATTGCGCAGGATAACCAGTGGTTTTATCTGGAAAATAGTATGGATAGTTATGCTTTTGTGGACACTCGTGATGCAAAATGTTCGATCGGCTTCAATCACATCATTCCCACCACTTTCAATTTGAAGAAATGCTTATCTTTCAGGCTGCAAGTTTAAGATCAATCTTCAAAATATAATTTAATCTATATATTGTGCATGTACCATTATTGTAGAAATGACATGAGTGAAGTTTGGAATAAATATTCTTCTCTCAAGATATTTTCACTTGTATTTATTGACAAATCTTTTCCTTCATTTTTTAAAATTGACAGTCCTTTGAAAAGATGTAATAAGAACAGCAGCTAGTTTAATTATATTGTTTGTGTGATGGTTTAATTAAATACTCCGGCAACTCAATGAAGCTGATGCTTAGTCTATTCCCGAACAACATATTTACACTGATGTTCTACTGCGGGCATTATTATACAAATATTCATAGAATTTGAATCGCGTGTTTTTTCAGTTTGTTTTTAATGCAGCAGTAATTGTTTCTCATAGAAACATAAAATTAATTTGAGCATTTATCGTAGTTATTATATAAAAGATAATGTCTGCTTATCTTTTCAATTTAAAGGATGTTTCAAAATTCACAATTATTTGGAAGTTTAGGATTGTTTTGTGCGTGGCATAGACGTAAGAAAGACACGTGAGTTATTCTTATGATCATATATATCTTGATATTTTTAAGATATTGGTCACGAAATGGTTTTGCTTCATCAGAGTTATCTCTAGAGAGTCTTTCTTAGTGCGAATCATAAATAGTTTGGAGTTAGAAGGAACGGAAGAAAGTGTGGTATTTTTTGTGTTAAATAACATAAATTTCTATGTGTTTGTTTGTTCAGTAGTAAAATTCTTCGTTTAACGCAGCATAGCCAACTTGTAGCTCAGTGGCGAAACTAGAGAGTATGGAAAAGTTCAGGGTGAAGCCCTAAGAAAATGGAAATTACTATCACTAATTTAATTCATTTTTTAAGATTCTTCATCCTTTGTAATAATAGAAATAGATTCGCTTTCAAGTATCTTATAATCCAGTACTGATTTGTTTTCTGTTGTGAAGAGGATAGGACAGTAGCAGTACCTATTTCACCATGTAATTTCAACATCTCGCCAAATCCCTCCAACAACCTTATACCCCTGGTATTTTGTCAGTTCTGGCAAACTATAATCAATCAAATGATGTGGCTTTTGCACTATGAAACGAAGATTCCCAGTGCTAAATTTGAACATAAATGTTTTATAGTTCTGCAAATAATTAACTACCAGTGACATTGATATTGGGTATATAAATAATTCTTACTGTATCAATGTAATTTAGTATTGATAAGTTGAGAAAAGAATTTTATTATTATTTGCATGTTCTGGAACTAAATGGAATGATCAGGATTTGACACTTTTCGCTGCAACGATAAAACATGTTTCAGAACAATATCTGCCTCGTTCTTTAATTTTCTTCTTATCCCATTCACCAAAACTCGTGCTTATCCCTCTCATACCCAGCGAGGCGGTCTAAAAATTTCCTCTTAACAGCAACGAAAGCCGGTCTGAGGCGGTTGGCTTCTTTTGAAGGGAGGTGATGTTCTGAGATCGATTAGGAGATAAACGAGGTGGGAGTTCAATTATCCTAACCAACTACAGACAATTTCCGTGCGCCTTAAGGGAAGGTTATAGCAGGGGTTGTGGTGGGGAAAATGACCACCCAGGTTGGGAGAGTCCAATTCATATCGTATCCACCCAAACAGGCTCGGCTTTAAATGGACTAGAAGAAAAAAGTCGTATCGAGATTAAAGAGTTAAATTAGAGAGTAACAGATTGTAGTATTTGCGGTGAAAAACACGAGAAATAAATACTGACTATGATTTAAGGAAGGACACCTAAATGTCAAGTTAGACAATCCCGATTTAAATTTAAGAACAATATCTCAAAAAAATAATTTAAATATTTAGAAGGAAATCTTCAATTTGTAATCTTGTATACTTTTCACTTGCATTTTATTTACTCATCTTCAGTTATGAAAAAAAAAATCATATTTTTTTGCTGAGTATGTCTGAAATTTTCATCTATTAATCTCGAAAATTAGAAACGAATTTGTCACAATATAATACTTTAATTATAAGTCAAAAGATTTCATCGGTGACTTTTTCCCTTCTTATTATTAAAACCTTTTCTGATATTAAAAAAAACTTAAAATAGAAAAGAAACAACATAATTAATTTTTATAAGCATTTCCTTTTCATTTATCTCTGGTTGATACACTTCACCGATCATAAATACCTACGAAAAACAATTAATGTTAAGCAACTTAGGGGAATTAAAAACAGAAACTACACCTCGGAGATCATAAAAAAAAGATCAAAGCGATGAAAGAGAAAGAACAACAACAAAAAAACCTGAAACAAAGGAAATGCATAAATAAATTACTCTCTCTAAAATTATGCCAGAGGAAATGAAAACTCTTCTCAAAAGATCCTGGACATATTTCTCTCTCTTACCGTCATTAACAAAAAGAATAAAATAATTAATCTTACCAGAGAGCAAGATGCATGCGTTCCAACTCCTACCTCTCTTTTTACGAAGTCAGAGACTTAAAAGACAAATCGTGTGCATTTTCCATTCTAAAAATCTCACGGTTCTTTGTTTTTGCCAAAACAGAATAAAAAATTATTTGAAGCTTTATTTGGTTCAGTCACAAACCCTAAGGTTATCAAGTATTTTATGTGTGCCTCACACTCGAAAACATGGAATACAATTTGTGATTTGCTTTTCCATATGTCGCATTATATATAAATATTAACTGCTAGTACTTTCTGAATATAATTATTCTCAAAGACAATTCTGATTGCCAGTAAGAATGCGTTAAGCGATGTAAAATATATTTATACACATTTTACAACTACAAAAAAGGGCTCCATGAAATTAAGCAACTTTCCTTTCAATCATTTTTTATTTCACAGAATATCATTTATTGGTGCTTAAAACTAAATAATCCACAAATATGTTGGTTTCTATTTGAATATATTAATATCATATTTGGAACAGTTTCAATCTAATGATATGCCTTGGTAGACTCTCCTAAGTATTATTTTAGATTGTCTTTCAATATGGAATAACTACAGCAGTTAATTTCTTTTCGCAAAGATTAATAAGCATGCACGCGCAATAATATTAGTAGTACAGTAGCGGGAAAAAAAAGTATCCACCGAGCATTATTCCGCCGCTAATCATTGCTTCTTAAAACTAAAGATACCCTTTTACAGGAAATAACGTATACTAAAAGATTCTAAGGTTTAAATTCTCTTAAGGGGTCATATACTTATTTAAAATGGCACTAACTCTAAATGGTAAATTCTAAATGGCAACATACTTTTTTTGATGTCATAAATAAATTTCTCATGAAAAAGTAACTCATGATAATAATTTTGGTTAATATATCATTAATAGATTGGAAGATAGTTGCCATTTTGTGTTCTCGACATGAAAGGGGTCGTCTCCACATTTACTCACCAAAGTTCTCTGCTTGCTTTTAAATGTCGATAGTAGCGTTTCAAATTATTTCGCATTTTAAATGTGATTTTGAAAGTAATGATCTACATTTTACAATCAGTAAAACTTGATGCATAAAAAATTAAAATCAATTAATATTACACCACTTTAATTTATAAAGTTTTAATAATATATAAAAAGAGTTAAAATCTTTAAATATTTGAGTTTGAAAGATAAAGTGGTGTAGATTATATTTAATAATGAAAACGTTTTCGAAATATAAGACGCCCCCTTAAGTGCATCGTTTCACAACGAAAATTAAAAATTTAATATAACTTCAAAGCTTCTAGTGCGAATATTCTGAAATTTTGCATAGGCTTATCAAATGGCCATTTGCTTCGATTGTTGTTAAAATTTTTAAGTGTTGCTATTCAAAAAATTTTTAACATCACTTTTGATAAAATATTTCATGTACTCAAAATTATTTTAAAATAAAAAGTAAAAGTGTAAAATGTGCAGAATAATTCATTCTACTACATAAGAAAATTATAGATAAATAGTTACGTTATTTCTCAAGATATCAATAAAAATTCAAAATTTTACTTCAACATTAGAAACTCAAAATTTCTTTTGCTTATAATTCCGAAACCAAAAATGCTAGCATGTTTAAGATAAAATGATTAGCGGCTAATTAATGCTGTGTGGATCCTTTTTTTTCCGGTCTGTACATACACATTAATGACTGTACTTCATTTAAATAAGTTGAATGAGTTACCCATTTTTGATACAGATCCCTTTCTGAGGCCATTCGAAGGTTTCCTTGGGATGGACCCTATAATTTGGAACCATCATCAGATGTCGAAGTTACACATAATCTGGCATCAAGACTTCTACATCACACTAAGGGGTGGACTTTGGACCCTATCTGATTTGGCCTGCACATAAAATGAAATAACTTTGCAATCATGTAACGAAGACTTTGCAATCAGATCACCGCAGATTTGAATTTACATAAAACAACATGGAATAACAATTATTTTTATTTATTTTCTTCCATGCTGTCTTACCGTTATGGGACCTTTAAGTCTCCAAGCGACTAATTATTCAGAATGAAACTTCTGTTGGCTTCTTGTGTAATTTTCTGTCGACTTCTTGTGTATTTAACTCATAAAAATTCATAATTCTATTTTTAAAGACTAAACAAGCATTTAATAAATGATTAGAAACTATTACATTCTTTAACTTATCGTAACTGCGTACATCATAACTTCGTTCTGCCATACTAGTTTCGAAATCAATTTCAAAGCAATATAACATCTGCCTGTTTCCAATCATCTGAAAACCTACTCTCTTATAATAATAAATAAATTAGTGTCAGGTTTTTGTTAGACATTAATAAAAATATGCTTACATTTCCCACTCTGCTGCTTTTCCTGACAGTGGACTGTTTTAAACAATATCGCCGCATTCTGTAACGTTTGAAAATTGTTCTAAGAAATGTTTTCTTTCCCACATTCAACTCGTGAGAGGTCCAATTAGCTATTTTCCTCCTTCCAGGATTCAACCAGTTTTCAGAAGGTCAATCCACTACCTGTGGTCCCTATCATTGTAATTACAACCAACCTGTCAATGTTTAAACAGAAGAAAATAATCCTGAATAGTCGAATTTGACTTCAACACAGCCTGAGAAAAAATATTGTTCATCGAGATAGGAAAAAAGACGTTTCAAACGCTTTTGAAAAGTGAGGCTGAGACAGAATAAACCGGTGTACCCGCTATGAAGGTTCAGAAGTGAATATTTTCAGAATTAGATGATAATTCCCTGAATGCGATATATATTAGTCATAGTTTTCTAGGGTTGCTTCCAAAAACTCACAAACCAGGAAATGAAATTATTTTCATCTATTGTAAAGGCCGTAGCTCATAATTTAATGCTATAAGAAAATATGATGTCTGAATTCTTTTCATAAAATCTAAAAGGTTTCAAAACCTAAAACCAAAAAATACCTTACAAATAAAAAATGAATAGTGCTGCTAAAGTTTGATTTGATTCATTTGAACCCGCTTGGAGAAAGATAAGATAGCAACCATGGTAAATAATGAGAGAAAAAATTGAAAGAAGATACACAGAGGGGAAAGAGTTTTAAAGAAAAGTTACTAAGGCATTCCTTCTTTTCACCTTGGAAGAAAATTTAAATAAATGTCTTATTCAATATTTTTTTATTTGTTGCTAACATTGGAAGAGGTTTTTACATTATGTTCTTGCTCCCGAAACTTGAGCGTATTTTTCTAAATAGAGCCGTATTTCTTATCTGCGTTTTATTTTTTGTTCCTTTTAGTGAAATGGTTTTTAAGAAGCTTTTAAGTTATGGATCATTTACAACCAAGTACAATTCGTTCTAATAAAAAAAGTAATGGATATTTATTGTTGATGTATGGGTTTAATCTCAAGCGTAAGTCTTTTAACGCTTCTCATTTGTGACTCTTTTTCGTTCTCATTTGTTTTTGACGAACATTTAAAATATTTTTCTGAGATTTCTTTTCTTTATTTCTTTTCCTTGCGTCTTATGAAGGTTCAAGTCTGAATGATATATTCGCTTTGTTTAGACATCCTCTTGTTATGATGTCTTTTAAAAGAAACTAGTTGTTAAGTGCACATTTTGAAATATGTTCATCGAAAAGTTCTTGTTGATGGTTTGGATTTTATAGATAATAATTTCATAGTAAGTAATGACCAGGGAGGAAGCTGCTATTTTCATCTTTTAGTAATTCAATCATTTCAATTGAATTTCATTTTAAGCATAACATTTTTACATCCTTTAGTTCAATTTGCCTTTTTTGCGTTTGTGAAGAAGGAATTATGTAACAGATTTATCACTCTCTCCCTGATATGCTAGAGTTTTCAAATTTTTCACACGTATGTGTTGTCGTCGAGAATACCCTATTTTAATTTTTTAAGGGCTTATCCATAAGTTAATTGGGATTTGTAATTATTTTCATTCCATGCGAAGGGCACCACCTGGCAGTAAATTTGAAAAAAAATTGCACTCTTCCATAATATTTATAATAGTGAATTATAAATATTATGGATTACCATTTAGATAACTAATATCTCCCGGGGAGGCACCACAAGTACTTGAATGAGAAGTGGCTCTATTCTTATGCGTTTATTGAATACAGCATTCGGTAGATATTCAGAGATTTTCCTGTTTAATTTTAAATCATGCAGATATGCATTAAGTTAAAAGTAATTCATATCAAAATCAAAATGGCCTGGCGCCGGGTGATTATCATTCAGTCCGGTGCATCTGAATGATAGTCGCTGCGACAGCTCAAGTGCTGAGGCCGGAGTCGCAATGGTCATCACCGGCGACTGCCCGACCTCCTCCCGTATGAGGCACGCATTATACTGGGCAGAAGGCAAGACCCTAATGTACTCACCAGGGAAGCGAGACCCCACTTACTTATCCGGTGGCTTCTCATTCACATACTCAAGGTGCCCCCAAGTAGGGCAAGTTAATAGTAACAGCTATATGTTTAAGATTAACAAAATAAAACATAAGTTTCCTATTTTCTATTGAGAGAATGTCCCGCTTATTTTTTAGATCATGTAGATATACATTTACCTCTGTTTTTTTACTATATTTCTAAGCAGTTTAGGGAAATAAAACTACGTGCTTATACATTAAAAATTATTGATTTTTACAAATCTCGAAACGATTTTGAAAATAATATTTCATTAATTTTAGAACTAACGAAAAAATTTGTGTTTTTAAATGTAACGGATATCCATGGATGAGTGAAATTTAAAATTTAATCTGTTTTTGATCTTTTTTTATATGTAGATTTCTTTTCCAGGATCACGTGAAACACGGCACATAGACATCAGCAATTTAACTGCAGATGAAGTTTGCAATAAATTGTTATTATCTGGAGATGTTAAGTCCATATTGTTCTGTGCAGAAAAGCAGCATATGCCACTACATGACTACAAGGTATGGCAGTAATTTTATTTAATGCTTTCTCTCCCTCCAACATCATCTTAGTTTTAGGTATAAATTTAACCCTATGAGCGGTTAGCTATTTTGAGGTACTACCATTAAAACCTCAAAAATTTGCATTTAAAGTGAATAATTGGATCTTAATTGTACTTAATCAAGTATCTGATATCTTAAGAGTATTTCAACCGTGGTAGTTTAAGAAATTATATACATGAACATGATTGCCTGCTTTTGAGCGCAATATGGGAAACGGAAAAATACGTGTGAAACGGTTAGAAGGTTAAAGGGAATAAGGACGTTTCTCAAAATCTTCAGCATCATTCGGTTCCTAAAATTCACATCCTCTTTTTTATTTATATTTCATTTTTATCTTCAAAGTGAAATAATTAGTTTTTAAAGGAATTGACATGCATTTTTTAAATGATAAATTGAAAATAGTTTGGAAATGGGGAAAAAATAGGGAATTATTTTCGGATTCAGAACCGTTTATGAGAAAATATTTTTAATGTGTAATCACTATTTCTACCCATGCAAGCAAATTTTGGAGGATAAGTCAACAAAGATGGCAATGTTTTTAATTGATCTGTCTAGGAACAGAAATGTTGATAGGGAAGCAGATGATTAATCAGCGGATATAGTAATTGAAATCATTTTTATGGCCTCAAACAAATCGAAGAAAAGGGAATGTCTCCTGATTATTCCAGTGTTATTTGCTTTTACGGACAACATACTCATACTTTTAATGTTATACTACTACTGAAATTATTAGAAGTTAGAGTATATATAAAAGAATATATTTAGAATAGAATTATTGGAAGTATATATATTCTTAATATATACTTCTAATTCAAGAACAGTGAACATTCAACCTTCTGACTGTGTAATTTTTTGAACCACTATTTAGATGCAACGTTTCCAAACGTGCTCAAATATCGTTGAACCAACCGAGTTCTTACTTATATACAAAGATTATTAGTATAATATGATCCAATGCTATAAAAGTACTATTAAACACTGTATCTCCAGGATGCAGCGAAAACCGTTTACTTTCAGCCCATTAAATGCAGGATACGCAGTCAGAGAAATAGATCGGAAATTGTTCAACTTTCAAAATCTGTAGTCTAATATAAATATGCTGTTCAATCTGTATGACACACAATACGAAATTCTATTATTTTACTAAGAATAGTGATTAAAAGCATTTTTCCTGAATAAACGTAAGTCACTGAATACGCTTAGTATGAATAACGTATCTGAACTTTCGAATGCAAAAAGTACATTTTAGTACTTGTTGCGAATATGGATCAACAGTTTGGAGAATTTTACATCATGAATTTACATAAACCAAAATCCGTAATTATATAAAATCTTTTACAAGAGAATTTCAAATCATATATCAGCCCAGTAAAAAAATCTTTCTGTTTTTTTGAACTCGACGAACATCGAAAATTCCTCTAGCATTATTTTAAGAAGTTATGACTAAAGTTAAAATGGATATTTTTGTGTTTCAGTATTTTTGGTGGTAATTTCTTATTCCGCCTGACGCATGCTGAAGATTTGGTATTCAGCAGGTTAAGAAGACGCGGATAATTTTTAAATCATATGGTAATATTTGCAAATAATTTAAAACAGTAAATCATTTGTAGTTTGTATTATTTTAGTTTTTCTGCATTCAGTATTAGTATCTTAAATACATTTCGTAACTAGCTGTTACTACCCATTGACTTCGTGCGCAGAAAATTTGAATTATTCTTTTTTTAATTTACGAATGTAAATGTTTTGTTGCATTTTAGAAGGAAGGAAGAATTCCTGACGGTTGATATACTTAATTGGACGGCTGACAGGGGTGTACTTTCTTTATGTACTGATATAGTTATGTAAATTGTTTATCTATGATGATATACTTTTGTATACCACGTTATTTGCACGGATGTTAGAGGTTGTGTGGGCTGTACACACGTGAACCAGGCCACATATAGTTACTTATGGGAAAAAATATGGTTTAAATGTACCGCCTGCCACTTTCAGTGGCTGGACCTGAAACCGCGCAAATGATATTTTACAGGGATTTGTTACCTTTTGAACTGATAAATCCTTCGGTATCGAAGGCGTGGAAATTAAAACACTCTCTTCTCCTATATCCAGTCCTTAATAGCCAAGCTTTCACGACGTTTGGACCCTAGGTGGTAATTTTTAACCGTGTGCCATTGCTGGAATACTCGGTATATCGAGGTTACGTATTAGTACTGGCACGCAAACTATCATTCTAGGCTTGTCGGAAGGTGCCTGACAATTCTAAGATCTTGAAAGAGCTCTACAAGAATATGATGCTCTTGTTAATGCCATTACCGTATCTACAGAAGGATATTCTGTATCTCACCAGTAAAATTAAACAAAACATCAGGGAATTAATTCACTAACGTCATTTGGATCACTGTGTAACCGTATTAAAAGCTGTAAATGCTACCACAACGGAAACCAGGTAGCCAAAGTCTCCTTTGTTGTTTATTGTCAAAGAAATCAATATTTTCTTATATTAATTTTAACACTAGCCTTGAGCGCAGAAACAAATATTTGGTTGAATTTATTTCTATAAAGAATAAAAGACTTGTTAGAAATTACGTTACAAAATATTTTTAAACCTTAATTACAATCAGAGAGAAAACATTTCATCACCCAGTAAGGATTAATAGCATTAAAATATAATTTTCTGGTCTTTAAAATGGCATAAAATAATTGTTGTCTGGTTTCGAAGTTATTGGCAAAAAACGTCTAAGCATTAGGCTTAAAGCGGCTAATGTTCGTTATACATTTAATTAAATATCTTAAGAACTAATTAACTCTGAGAAAGTTGAAAAGTAACATAACCTAAATATGCTCTAGAATGCCGTGGTATGGTGCGTCACTATCGTTCACCGTTTAAGGGAGGAGTTCTTGTGACCGACCGATCGACCGACAGACGAGACAGATTCGTATAAATTCTACCTTATTTTATGGATATAAATATAAGCAAATTTTTCAGAAATAAGGTAAATTAGTTCAAAGTCTAACCATTTCCTAGCAACTGGTAGCTACAAGTTGCGTTATTTCAAAATCGTCACGTAAAATTTAAAAAAAATTAAAAAATTGAATGAAAATGTCCACAGAAATAAAATTGGTATCATTGAAAAGTTAACTGTTTATCTTTAAGATGTACTTATAAATATAATTTGTATCGGCGGACAATTTGTTTCCAGGATTACAGCGGAAAAAGGATTACGTGATAGTTGATTTTAAAATAATTTATCCCACATGTTTTCGCATTTGGAAATCACGGTGACAGTTTAATCCTTAATTCTTAATCTAATAATATAATAAATGAAAGTGTGTCACTGTCTGTCTGTCTGTCTGTCTGTCTATCTGTCTGTCTGTCTCTTTGTTAAGCTTTCACGACCAAACCACAAAACCGATTTGGATGAAAATTGTCAGAGTTGTAACGACACCCAAAAAAAGAACGGACATAGATAGATGAAATCACGTTAAATTAATTGTACATTTACAGATTAAAAATAGTTAACAAGAAAACCCATTGACTCCGCGATTCGCGATAGAAGATTTTATTTTCAATAAACTGTGATCCTTCAGAATGCGAAAACATGTGGAATAAATTATGTTTAAATCAACTAATACGTAATCATTTTTTTCCGCTTCTTAACTTCAGACAAAATTGTCCGATACACATTATTTTATACCATCTTAAAATAAACATTTTCAATGATACCAATTTTATTTCTGTGACATTTTCCTTCAATTTTTTATTCCTTTTTTTAAGTTTTTTACGTGCAGACGATTTTGAAATAACGCAAAATTTATACCTACTTCGCTGCTGGGAAACGGTTAGACTTTGAACTAATTTATCTTTATTTCTGAAAATTTTGCTTATGTTTATAAGATCAACATAAAATAAGGCAGTACATGTATCTGTCTGTCTGTCCGGTCGATCGGTCGGTCACAAGAGCTCCTCTAAACAGTGAACAGTAGCGACATGAAATTTACACAAGGTACTATTTTCAACTCCAAATTAAATAACGAACATTAGCCGCTTTTAGACCTATTTAACTTGAACGTTTGCCAATAACTACGAAATCTTTATTAGACAACAAGTCTATTTATGCAATTTTAAAGACCAGAAAATTATCTTTTAATGCTATTAATTCCATTGCGATGAAATGTTTTCTCTATTGATTGCTATAAAGGTTTAAAATATTTTTTAACGTAATTTCTAACAATACTTTTATTCTTATAGAAATAAATTCAAGTAAATTATTGTTTCATGAGCTTTTGACAGTGTTAAAGTTAATATAAGAAAATATTGCTTTCTTTGATCATAAACAACAAAGGAGACTTTTACACTTCCGGTTTCCTGTTGTGGTAGCATTTATTAATACGGTTACTTAGTGATCCAATGACGTTAGTGAATTATTCTCTCAATGTTTGTTTAATTTTCACCATGAGATATTACAGAATATCCTTCTGTAGATACGGTAATGGACATTAACAAGGAACATCTTATTCATAGATCTCTTCAAGATCTTAGAATTGTCAGGGGAGGCACCTTCGACAAGCCGAGATTGAAAGTCGGTGTGCCAGTACTACTAATACGTAACCTCGATACAAGACTGCGCAATGTCACACGGTTACAAATTACACACCTAGGTACAAACGTCGTGAAAGCTACTGTTATGACAAGATATAGGAGAAGAGAGTGTTTTATTTAAATTCCACCTTCGATAACACCGAAGGTATCATCTCAGTTCAAAGGTAACAAATCCCTGTAAAAATACTCATTTGCAGGCTCGGTTGAACACTGAAAGTGGCGCAGGCGTACATTGGAAAAACCATCTTCCATGGGCAACTATATGTGGCCTGTTCACGTGTGTGACCCACAACCTCTACATCCGTGCAATAGCAGTGAAAAAGTATATCATCATAGATAAACAATTTACATAACTATATCAGCATACATGTACGAGTACACACTCCACCAATCAACCGTCCAATTAAGTATTATCAACCGTCAGAACTTTCCTTTCCCCTTTCAAATGCAACAAAACATTTACATTCGTGAATTAAAAGAGAATAATTCAAAATTCTTCGCGCACGAAGTCGCTTGTAACAATAGTAATATAATAAAATGCGAGGAGTATTGTCTGTCTGTCTGTTTGTTTGTTAGCTTTCACGATCAAACCACAAAACCGATTTGGATGAAAATTGGCACAGTTGTAGCTTGAGGCAAGAACAGTGGACAGGCTAGGTGAAATCACGTTAAATTAAATGTACGACCAAACAGATTAAAATAGTTAACAAACCCATTATTTCACGATTCGCGATGAAGATTTTATTTTCAATCAACTGTCACATGATCCCTTCAGGAATGCGAAGCATGGAATAAATTATTTACAAAATCAACTATCACGTAATCCTTTTTTTGCTTCTTAACTTCGGAACAATAGTCCGATAAATTATTTTATACCATCTTAAAAGTTCAAAATTTGACCTTTTTCAATGATTTATTTCTGTGACATTTCTCCTTCAATTTTTATTCATTTTTTAAGTTTAATAATTTTTTTGCACGCAGGTGATTTTGAAACACCAAATTTATACCTACTTCACTTTACTATAGGGAAACGGTTAGACTTTCAACTAATTTATCTTTATTTCTGAAAATTGCTTACGTTTATAAATATCATAAAACAAGGTAGAAATTACATGTATCTGTCTGTCTGTCGGTCGATTGAGACGGTCACAAGAACTCCTCTAAACAGTGAACGTTAGCGACATGAAATTTACACACAGGTGCTTATTTTCAAGTTTCAGAGTTAATAGTTCTTAAGATATTTAATTAAATAACGAAAAGGTAACAAATCCTGTCAAAATATCATTTACGAGGCTCGAGACCAGACACTGAAAGTGGCAGGGCGTACATTTGGAAAAACCATATTTTTCCCATGGGGAAAATATATGGCCTGTTCACGATATTATTTAGCCCACACAACCTCTACATCCGTGCAAATAACGTGGTATACAAAAAGTATATCATCATAGATAATTTACATAACTATATCAGCATACATGTACGGTACACTCCTATGCAGCCGTCCAATTAAGTATTATCTCAACCGTCAAGAACTTTTACTTTCCCCTTTCAAAAGTACAACAAAACATTTACATTCGTGAATTAAAAAAAAAGAATAATTCAAATTCTTTGCGCACGAAGTTGCAGGTAACATCAGATTATCAAAATCTTCATCGCGAATCGCGCTTGAGTCAATGGGTTTTTCTTTGTTAGCAGTACAGTCTGTAGTCAAAAAAATAATTAATTTAACGTGATTTCACTAGCCTATGTCCGTTCTCGGGTTTCCAAGCTACAACTCTGCCAATTGTCATCAAAATCGGTTTTGAGGAGTATTGAAAGAAAGCAACAAACAGACAATTGAACAGACAGACGAACAGACACACTTTCGCATTTATTATATTATTAAGGATTAAGGTTTAAGAAAAATCTTCGAATTCAAGGCTTAAATTATTTGATTTTTAATGCAAATAATTTTCAATCTATTTACTTTGAATTGATAATTTAATACATTTAAGTTTGATTACCAATTAAAACGTAATTATTTCCTTTTCCTTTTTCGATATATCGTTAAAGATATATCCATTTTCTGTTGAATTAGTGCTTACAAAGATAATTAAAATTCATTTCTGTGTCTAGCGTTCTATTATTATTGATTGAAGATTATAAAATATAATGACCCATGTAAACATCCTTTAAAATGAATTTAATATTTGCTGTAAGATTTTAATAAAATTGTAAAAATGATATATGTTTACTGAACACACAAAGCCTTAACATTAGAATCAATACGGTTTTGTAAACGTCTAAAGAATCAGAAATTTCTATTCTTAGCAATACATCAACTT
>BGPR01038594.1:0-14644 GCA_013235015.1 Araneus ventricosus | reverse complement strand
GTAATTAAGCATTATTATTACTCTCAAGCAAGCAATATCGATTTGAAACGATATTGCTTGCTTCCCTGAGCTATGAGCAGGTCGGTTGGAATTGTAAATAGTACATCGCATTTTTTCACATGCATGACTGTTCTTGTTCTTCTGCTGTATCGGAACTACTAATAATCCAATCTTAGAACTTTTAGCTTCGAGTATTGTAACATTCAAGTTTACATATCACATCCGTAACAAATAAAAATAAAACTAATTTTCAGTTATCAGCCCAAACGCTTAGCTTTATTTTAAAGAAACAACAGATCTACATTAGCTGAGTTGTATAATTTCACAAGGTTAAAATTGTATATAGAATTTTCTGCAAGATTTATAACATATGGAACTGGTTGAAGACGAATTGTTTGATAAAATTGTTTGTTCTGCGCTACACTACAAAAGAAAAATTTGCAACTGGAGACAAAATTATGTAACATTATCTAACATATGGAATGATATATTTACAGCCTTCAATGTAAATGATGTATACTGTCTGTGTTTGCCAGGAACTAACGCAGCTACCGAACTTTCTTTCAGTTTAATGACCAACAATATTGTTGTGTTAAAACTAAATTATTTGCTGAAGCTAAAATTTGTTCTGATTACAAAATATAATTTTGACCTTACTTGGACGGAATTTTATAATTAAAACATCAAAAAAAATAAATTGTAACTAAAATTAATTCATTCTTCCTAAATACAGTGTGATTATAATTAAAGTTCAACTTTCTAAAAGCTGTATAGAAAGAACTTCTGCTCAGAATGACCTGAAATTTGACCTGAGTAGACTCGAAGAAGGGCGGAAAAGTATGACAAAAGGAAAGGTAGTTAGAAATTTAGCAACAGATGGCGCTTTCCATGACATAAAACTTACAAGATTTTAGGTGCCAGTGACATTGGCAACCCATTGCAACAGCCATTACGTGGGTTGCAGTTTTAACCAACTGCAGTTTTCGATTTGCATAACTGTAACGTTTTTTTACTGAAAAGTTTCAATGAATAAAACAAAGACTTCCAAGTCATTTGGCAAGGTTGATCAATATGGTATCCACCGTTTTCTTCCACAAATTCACACCGACAAATAGCATGTTCCACAACAGATCGAAGTGTATCTGTGCAGATATTCTGAATGTGCTGCGGAATACGTGTCTTTAGTTTAGCTAAGTTTGCTATCAGACCACTGAATACAGCATGTTTCAGATAACCCCACAGCCAGAAATCACAAGGATTTAGATGAGGTAATCTTGGCGGCCAGTTTGTTGGAAAAAGATGGCTGATAATTTTATCATTTTCGAAATGTATGTTGAGAAGGCGCTTAACAATGCATTGAAATGCGTAGGGAAGCGCCGTCTTGCATGAAAATTCTGTTATCTACACATGCACGCTATCTGAAGTGCTGTGCTGTAAGGACATGGTTCCACGAAAGAAATTCAAAGCGTACCCCTTTGACGGTACAAGGGACGAATGACCTATCTCTTTAAAAAAAGAATGGCCCAACGACACACGCACCACACAGTTAAATTTTCAGAATGAAGAACAACTGGCTGATGTTTGAACGGATTTTCATTTGCTCATATTCCGCAATTCTGAGTATTGACATATCCGTGGATTTGAAAATGAACTTCAACTTTACAAAAAATGTTCCATCGTTTCTTATTTTGCATATTTTGTATATTTGGACGTATAAAACGCCATCTATTGCTAAAATGGTGAACTATTTTTTGCTTTATGCCGTACTTTTCCCCCTTCCTTCACGAATACTCAGGTTAAATTTAAAGTCATTTAAAACAGTGGTTCATATTTTACAGCTTTTGGAAAGTTGAACTTTAATTATAATCATCCTAAATATAAGAAAAAAAATTTAAAAAAAAGATGAATGAGATTTCACAGTACAAAACTGGTTTCGGTAAGATAACATATGTTTTATAAATAAATCATCTCCATTTCTGCTTTATTTAGTTTTTGTCAAGACATATACAAAACAAAAGGTACTAGTACTATTATAATAATTGGCTCTCTAATTTTGAAAATATGCGTTAACACGCTCCCATTTTTTCCATATAAGTGTGTCCTGATTTTAAAGTTTTGAAAAATACTTACATTAAATTAACATAACAGTTTAAAAAGAGAAACAATATTTGTAATAATTTAAGAGTTTCGTTAGTAATAGCGAAAGATAAATTAATATCCTTTTAAAATTAATTTTAATTTATATTACAAGGGAAAAAATGTTTTAAAATTGCGGGAAACAAAAAATTTTAAGGAATTATTATTCTATATTATAAGCATTTTGAAATGACTGCAATGGCACAAAAATAAACCGAAATTTCATTTTTTCAAATACAAAACCGATAAATTGTTTTATATATTTCAAATTTGTAATTCATTTAAATCACATTTGCTAATAGTTTTAAAAAAATTTGAGACCTGTTGACATCTGGAGGAATCTTGAATAATAGGTATTTAGCAGATATCATCGATTTATACCTAACGTACTAGTCATAATCCACAAATAAATAAAATCTAAATAGGACCCCCGGAATAGACAATATGCAGCAATATACCATTCATTTATACTTACCAAAGATCCAACATGACATCATTTAGTTTGCTTTTCTTTGGAAATGCGGGATATCCAACTATTTAATTCCAATTTCCACAAAGAAGAGCGCTGCTATCATTTACCACCGCAAGATTGAATCATCTGCATATCTTCCTTTCTAGTTACATCAACAAGTCAAAAATATTACGTATCTTGATTCGTCTTCTTCTAATAATGTTTCTCGAACATGCAGATATGGCGAAAAGTGGTTGTTTCTATGGAGTTCATAGCTCTGAAGACAGTTTAATTTGCAATATTGATGTTGTGTGACTGCGCGTATTGAGCTCCTGAAACTTCCTTGCTGTCGTGGGCTATGAGCAGGTTAGTTGGAAGGGAAAATAGTACATCGCATTTATTCACTTGCATGGCTGTTCTTCTTCTTCTGCTGTATCGGACGCTAATATTAATCCAATCTTAGAACATTTAGCTTTGTATATCACATCCGCACCAAGAAAAAATAATTTTCAATTACCAGCCCAGACATAAAAGTCTTAGCTTTATTTTAAAGAAACTACCTAAAGTTTTGACCCATTCTGTGTCTTTTCACAAGTTAAAAATTTTATATAGAATTTTCTGCAATATTAAAAGTGGTAATGTTTGTTTTTCAAATTTTAAAATCTTGAAAATTAACGATATGAAGGTGGTACCTCATTTTCAGAGGAAACTTATTTATTCCCGTTTTCAAAGCTACATGAATACTTAATTTTTCCACATCAAAAGGCAAAAATAAATCCCTAGACATTTCAAGAAACCATAACAAATAACGAAATTGTAAAATTCTGAGCGGGATTATAATGTCATGCAGAAGGGTGGATATGTTTCATCAATTTTCAGCAATTTTAGGCAAATACGTTGCTTTCATAAAAAATATACAATAAAGGAGCCAATACTATTATTTTCGATGTGTAATCTGAAGATCTACCAGAGAAAAGCACCAAGACAGCTGAACGACTTAGACGTGCTAAGAGGCACGCTGCATTGGATGTAGTATTAAGTGAGGTGATGATGGTGAATATGCCTCAAGAAGAATTCTTTCTTTAATTTTAATAAATTTATGAAACAATGACAAAATTTATAACAATAAGTTTCGTTGTTACAAAGAAATTGTAACTCTTTTAATTGTTTAAACAAATATTTAGTTGCGTGTATCTCTTTTATTGTTAAAAATTAAGATATTGTCCTACTGGAATTTACCATGAACAGTTACTTGACTCTATCAGGGACGTTCATGTAGAAAAGGAAAAGAACAAGTGACAGGAAATGAAAAGGACACGGGTAAAATGTCTATAACAATTTGAAGTTTAAAATTACTTTGCTAAGAGAACAATGAATATCAAATTATGCATAAGAGATTTAAATTATATTCCCGACGAAAACACAGGTTTCCGTAAGCGGCTAGTACACAATAAGCAACAATAAAATTTCTATTTATCCATACCAAAGATCTATCGTGAGTCATTTAGATTGGATTTCGTTGGAAAAGGGAACTGGAAAAAGGCAATTCCATTTTCTAGAAATAGGGTCGCTGCTATCATTTATCACACGCAAGCGAGAATCCTCTGTATGTCCTTCTCTTTAGTTACATCAACAAATCAAGTACAATTCCAACCTTGACTGTCGTTAAAAATGATAGCTTTTTTCCATCAGAAATACAGATATAGCGAAAAGTGAGCAAGTTCTTTAGTAGAACCCATAGCCCAGAAGATGGAATAATTTCAAGTGTTAGTGTAGTAGTATTGAGGGGAGTCAACTCCTGTAACTTGCTTACTTTCTTGGGCTATGATGAGGCCTCGGAGAAGCGTCAACAATACTTTGCATTTTTTCACTTCCACTTACTATATCGGTGACATCTAACAATTCAATTTTAGTACTTTTAGCTTCACATATTGTAACAATTAACGTTTTCATATCACTTCCGTAAAGGATGACAATAATACTAAGTTTCATTTAGAAGCCAGGATATAAAAGTCCAGGCTTTATGTAAAAGGAATCAAGCAGAAGAGGTTGCAAATCGAAAAAAAATTATATTTTTTTATATAAATTTCTTCTCTATGAAAACTTTTAAAACTTCTCTTACATATTTTTATCTTCTCCTTTCTATATATGCAAAGGTGCTATCTAATTCTGAGTCAAAGCATTTTTATTCCCGTTATTCCCGTTTGCATAGATAGTTAAATACTTAAATTTTTCCAAACCTAAATACAGGGTAGGCAGAAAAAAACCCGTTGACATTTTAGGTTACCATAAAAAATAAGCGAATTTTAAGATGGGGTGCGAAAAAAAAGTGGAAATTATACTGCTATTTATAAACCTGCAGTACCTAACAATCTTAATATAAATAAAAGTCATTGTGGTTATGTATGTTTGTATATATGTTTGTATGTATGTTTGTATGTATGTTTGTATATATGTTTGCATGTTTGTTTGTATATATGTTTGTATGTATGTTTGTATATATGTTTGAATGTATGTTTGTATCTATGTTCCACATCTCCTTCTAAACCACGTCACTGATTTCAACCAAACTTTGCACACTTATTAATTAAGACAAGGGGAAGATTACTGCCAACTTTTTAAAGCTCAAAAGTTAATTAAACAGTCAGTTAATTAAAATGTAACCTAAACCGTTTTTCCGCTATAAGTTTGGAGCAAATTATCCCCCGAAAATTATTTTTATACCATCTTAAAGTTCAAAATTTTACCTTTTTAATGATATCATTTTTATATCTGCGATATGTTTTCTTTAATTTTTGTTAATTTTTCAAAATTTAATAAAAAGTTGACACGCAGACGATTTTAAAATAAATCAAATTTAATGATACTACATAGAGTTGATACTAATGAGTCGCTAGGCAGCGGTGTAATTACTTTGCAATTATTTTTTCTCTTTATTTTTTTTTCAAATATCGTTTGGCAATGTTTTCATTGGTTCTTAAAGAATTCTAAAGCTTATTTAATTAGATTAAAAAATCACTCCAGTTCATATAAAGTGTCATTTTTACCTGCCCTAAGAAATAATAAATCCTTAATAATATATTAAATGAGAAGGTGTGACTGTCTTTCTGTTTGTTGCGCTTTCACGGCCAAACTACGCGTGGAATAACTTATTTTTAATGTCAAACATCACGTGATCATAAAGAAATCCGCGATTATGTGATCTTTCTGAGAAAATAAATAAATAATTTATTTATGAAATAATAACTGAAATTACTCAACTCGACGCTTGATTTTCATTTTTCGAGTTTGCAGTCTATTTAAATTTAGTTATTTATATTTGTATCTTTTCCACATCAGATTTTATTCAAGAAGCTATCGATAAATTGACACCAGGACAGAAATCTATTGACAGATATCATATAGCTGCAAGAGTTTTTAGATTAAAATTTAAAAACTAATGTTAATTATAACTAAAGGAAAGTATGTGACGATATAGTAATTTGCTTTATGTATTCTTTTTAATGGTAGAAGTGGATGACATATAGCATGATGGATGGTATATTCCACATATTATAAGGGCCTGATGATACCATTGAGTACAATGATGTAATTTACAGTAACGGAGAATATATAAGGAATAGAGAATGGTTGTTGAATTGGTAATTTTGGACCGATTAATGAAAGTTTAGGTCAGATAAATAAAAAAAAAATATGTCACAAATGGAGGGAGGTATTACAGAATATCTACCTGTAGATACGCTAATGGGCAATAACAAGTAACATCAACTTCTTCCTATAACAAATACCAAGTTCTTCAACTCCTTAGAATTGTCAGGGGTATCTTCCGACAAGCTGAGATTAAAAGTCGGTGTGCCAGTACTATTAGTACGTAACCTCGATGTACCGAAACTTCGCACGGTTACAAATTGCACACCTAGGTCCAAACGTTGTGAGAGTGTTTCAATTTCACGCATTCCGATAATACCAAAGGATTTATCATCCAAGTTCAAAAGGTAACAATTCTCTTTAAAATTAGCATTTGACAGACTCAGGGCCAGACACTCAAAGGGGCAGGCGTACATTTTGGAAAACTATGTTTTTCCCATGGACAACTAAATGTGGTGTGTTCACGTATGTCCAGACCACAAAACCTCTACATCCGTGCAGAAAATGTAGTATACAAAAGTGGGGGTTAGCATATATAAGAAAATTACCTAACTATAACAGCATACACTCCTTTAGTCGTCCAATTATGTATTATCAACCGTCAAAACTTTTAATTCCCCCTTTCAACATGTAACGAAACCTTTACATTCATGAATTTAAAAAAAAATTAATAATTCAAATTCTTCGCGCATGAAGTCGCGGGTAACAGCTAGTTCATTGTAAAATTATTATGGGTGAATTCCAAGCAGTTGACTTTTGTGGGGCTTGGCACCTGCCCGTAGCAGTTTCAATTCGTTAATGATAAGTAATAAGTCATTACTTATATAAGAGACTTCCGCTTTAGACGGTGCACATGCTAGTTTTCCATTTACATCTTCCTTAGACTACGACTTCTGGACGGAAGAAAACATTTTGGCTTCATTTTCTGCACTCAAGTAGAGTAAAACTTCAATTAACCTTCAAAGTCTGGATCAGGGCTGTGACGATTTACCGACTAGACAGATAGCAGGAACGTCTTAATTCACATGTACAGTAACATGATTTTACTGCTGACTTCGAATTAAAATGGAAATTAAGTCCTTTAAAAATGAGCAATGCATACATTTTGTATTTAATTTTACAATACGATTGATATAAACTTCAATATAAGAATAATAGCGTACATAAATTTATTGTAATATTATAAACCTACGTTTAAAACCCAAAGTTATTATTTGGACGATGTCTTATAAAAAAAACTGACGTTTAAACGAGTGATGACAATTCGAAGTTTTACTGTACTTTCTTATTATCATGCTATGAACGTTATTGACTCTGATAAAGATTATGCGGAGTTATGGTATCCATCAAACGACATGTTGACAATTCAATCACTGAGAGCCTCAACATATGATAACATCCACGGGCAAAAGTTTGATTAGCGAAATATTTTTTTATGTTAACTTTGAATGACCGTAGATTATTTTGTAAGATTTTCGACAGCATAAGGATAAAAAATTGGAAAACTTACGTGGTTAATATTCCTTGGATTCCCGCGATTTGAAGGAACTGGCATTCTGCAACATCCTGCAGATTTCGAAATACCACGACTGGCTGAATTCCTTTCTTTTCTAGAGGCCGTCGCTGGTGTTATGATTTGTCTGCAATCTATTGTTTCTTGTGGTGGAGGTCATGTCGAACACTTGTGGTTGTAATGTGAAAAGGTTACTATTGTCAATCATTTTGTCTACATTTTCATTCGCTTTTATCAGCACCACCTATGGGTGAATCCTTGCTCTTCTTTTCTTTCTCTCCCCTTTCACGAAAAAAAACCCTATTTGTATAGAACGCATACCTCGTTTTTATACCTGATTAATTATTGATATCTTTTCTAAGATTTTTTAGAATGTTACATTTTTGCTGCGGATTCTTCGCCCAGGTGTATTCATTCGATATCCCTTTGTAAAACGGATATGTTGAATTTTTGACAAAGGACTATTTTTATTTCTTCTGAATGTATTAATTAATTGACTGGAATTGCTTAAAAAATTTTAAAGTGTCTGTATACTTTTTGAAACTGTTTCTGTATTTGTTTCATTTCTAAATCTATATGATTGAGTGAATTCCTCTTTTACCAAGGAGTGTTTGTGTGCCCAACTATGAGATAGGTAAAGTAGGCAACTAACTGATGTCCAAGCAAATTTGGGGGTGCTCGAGAATATTTTGAAATATTATCAGAGGGATTTAATTTTATGGTTTCTTTTTTTTCAAGGTCTGTTTAATCGAATTTATGCAAATTAAGATTAAGCATAGTTTAAATTATTCTTATGAATTTTTTCGTGTTTTTAAATTTGCTTGAAGAACAATGCGCTACATATTTTTTTTAGTTAGATGATCGCCTGATAAGTGAAAAGCCTTGCCAAACTTTGCATGAATATGTTTAGTTGCGTTAAAAAGATTTGTGATTTCTTACCAATTCATTTTAACTTAAATGTATACAATTTTCGTATGTAAGAGAATGAAACCAACTCTCTTGAAGGTGATCTGCAATGAAATTGTTTGTTACATCAACGTTAAATTATAAGCAATCTAAAATGAGAGGTTTTCGAAATTGGAGTGGGATCCGAAGTTTGCATTGCCTAAGGACCCTAGATGTCTTAATCCTGTCCTGTGTATTTGTTATGATACGAAGGAAAATGTTTTTTCTGAGGTGACTTTTGGCATATTCTTGTTCGGCCTGAAGACATATATTAGATTATCTCTGGTCTGGAGGACACAATTGGGCTTCATGTCTGCTCAATTTTAAAAGACTCATTATGCTGCGCATTAGAATGCTCACTTTTCATAGTAGATGCATTATTAAAATTATAGAGTATTCATTGAACATGCATAATGCTGTTTTTGGTTTTTGTAGCTGTTTGTATATTTGCTTTTTAACTTAGATTGCATCATATGGAATTATATCCTTTTTTGTATTGTTTGCAGCAACAGTTATGGCGTCAGAACTTCCTTAATTTGAGAATTGTAATTTTAAAAGCATTGAAATAAATATATCCCTTGATTTATTTAGCAAAACTCATCTCAGATATTTGCTAATCGCCACCTATTTTCAAATATTTTAACTATTTTTTCGGATTTCTCATCACTTGTATTACATACTATAGAGATTTTATTCGCTTGTAGCCATAGAATAGGCTCTAGAACTTTTTGAATATGCGATCACGAATTATTAA
Organism: Araneus ventricosus; assembly: GCA_013235015.1. NCBI lineage: Eukaryota > Metazoa > Arthropoda > Arachnida > Araneae > Araneidae > Araneus > Araneus ventricosus. The sequence goes on along the minus strand of BGPR01038594.1, from coordinate 5,197 downwards.
AAGCTCTGTATGTATATAAATAATTCAAAGTAAACAGCAATCTAATAATATATTTAAGGACGACACCTGAGCGAGCGATGATACTTTCAAAATAAAAGGACACAAGATTTCTTTTCTAGAAACGAGCACTATCTACGGCGACTTAAAAACAAAGCTAGCAGAAAGAAAAACAAACGTTTTCTTTCTCAGAGCGCATGACTTGTACTAAATACTAAAGTAATTTAGTTCGATTGCAGCCAAATAATCGGCTCTAGGACCTTCTGGATATGTGATCATGAATTATTACAAAGCTATCTGTATATATTAATATTTCATAGTAAACATCAATCTAATAATATATCTAAGGGCGACATTTGAGCGGGCGATGTTACTTTGAAAATAAAGGACAAAAGATTTCTTTTCTAGAAACCAGCAGTATCTGCGGCGAATTAAAAATATAGCTAGCAGAAAGAATAACAAACGTTTCGTTTCTATTACGAGTGCGGCAAAATTTAAACAATGTAGAGGAGAAGGTATGATTAAAACTACTATGTTCTAAGAAATAATCATTTAAATTTAAGGGATTTGTCTTCAGTAACTAGATAAGTGAGAAGTAAATGGAATGAAAATTTTTTTTTTTACTTTTTCTATTTCTAATAGTGCGGAAAAGTTACCTTTGATTGAAAACAGGACAAACAAAATTTTTTGATGTTAATCGAAACATGACTTGAGTTACCACAAGTCAGTTAAACTTTCATAAATTTGAAAAAAAATTGTTTTATTTAAACCTTTTCATCTAATTTTCTATTTGCAGCGCATAAACTCAAATGAAATGTTTTCAATATTTTATTCCTTTTTATTAAAAGAACAAACATTTTCAAGAGGGTTAAAACTTATGGTGAGCTTATAAAATATTAATTATTAGTCAAAAATCTGGAAGAAATTGATTATGAAAAGAAGAAAATATGCTTTTTTCTAATATGGAATAAATGCTCTTACGTTTAACTGGCGAACACCTCTTACAAGTACTTTTTACATCATTGTTATTGTATTGTAACAAAATGTATTTTGTGTTTTTCCAACGAGCCGATAGAGAATGAAGTTCACTTTATGGCTCCTTATTCTAATATTTATTTGTGTTTTATTTGCATTTTTTGCGTCAGGTTGTATTTAGATTTATAATTGCACGTGAAGGTATGTATTTATATTTATATATATTCATATCTTGAAATATTATATCGGCGCTTAACAAACAACACCACCTATCTCAATTTTTGAAATTTCAAAGAGGAAGGACATACCCAACTTTTCGCAATCAATAACGGAAAATTCAGATTTTTTTTTACATCTAATAGGAAAATGCGGTCTCTAGTTCATATAAGATGTTAAAGAAGTTGGTGGTCGATTGTGAGTCTGTGCTACCCCCACTTCGATGACGGAACGTACCTCCTGCTGGAGGGTTTGTGCTGTGATGTCTATTAGGACTCCACCCTCAGTATCCGATTAACGTTGCGACGGCGGTCATTGAGATTTCTCCGGATGCTTTGGCAGGGCACGGTTTAACTTCTTTGTGATTATAGAAATACTACCTATTGCAATGGTTCTAATGAGACGAATACGGAAGTCTTTTTTGCACAATCTCTCCGATCATGGTACTTAGAACACAAAACCATTTATTTGCCCATGTTATCGTATGGACAAGTTAACTGAATAATTTTGATTGAATTTCAGAAGGCGAGTGATATGTTGTAGGGCCGGTCTCGGCCGAGTTCCTAGATGGGCCATCCAGATCAAAGGGATTGGAAATGGTGGGAGCGGAGTTGAAATTTTAATTTCCACATATCTCTCTTGATATTGAAGATAGAAAAATAAATTGAAATGAATTAATTGCGTTCTCATCATAAAGAACTTTTTGTTTTAAATTTCGTCAATAGTTATCTCTGCTTAGAAGTTATGGCCGGAAAAATGATTTCCTGCCACTAACTTCGATAGCTTTAAAACCTAAGCTTGTGACACCTTGTTAGGAAGCTCTCCATCAGTTGTATCTTCTTCCATCCTCATATCTACAACTCTTATGAAGTTCTTTAATCCTTATATCTCCATACAAACTGAATTTATCTTCGTTTCCCGGCTTGCGTACAGGAATTTTGTTTTAATAACAGCAAGAACGAAACACATATGGAATGAATACACTGACGCTCAAAATGCATGAAAATCGTTTTAAAAAAATGTACAGTATACGAGTTTTAAAAAAAATAGGCCTTCCAGTCTGTGTATCTTTTTCCAGATGTTCTCAGCAAATAAATATCTTCAAAAAAAATATGGATGTCTACAAAAATTGAATCATCAGTTTAGAAGAAAGGAACAAACTTCAACAAACTGAAAAGCACACAACGAGCACAAAAGGTCTGTTATAATATAGACGCTTATTGTTTGTTAATTGAAAGAAAAGAATAAAAATCACTAAATAAATAATAATATTTAAAGAATCAAATTTAAAAATTGGGTTGTAAAAAATAAATAAGAAAAGGAAGGTTTTTTTTTATTTCCCCGAAAAAACTGTTTTGAGAAAACTGTTTTCCCTTCTTAAAATTGCGGATTCAATTATATATATATATATATATTCATATTTCAGAATTCAAGAAGTGTAAAGGACTGAAAGCTGATTCCAATACAAAAAAAGTCATTGAATTGCTCAATATGAACATGAATGGATTGAAAAATGCTTGCCTGTCTCTTAAAAACCAGAACTCACGTATATGCCTTGCATTTCATATAAGTTTTCCAATGTGGTTAAGATAATTAATTCAGTAACAGCATTCATATAACTTCACGCAACGTTACTGTTGCATGATAAACGACTCTTCCTAAGTGAACTAACTCCGATACTTGTGCAGCGTCTTACTCCGAGCTGAGAAGTCGAATTTCTTTTCTCCAGCAAAAATAGTAGTAGATGACAGAATTAAATTAGCCTAGCAGATTTAATGGATATCATAGGCGCATGAATCGAATTTTTTAATCGGTCTTAAATGGATAAGTCATCCATATTGTAGTTATTACATTAATTGTAATAAATGTTATTCAATATCATGAGCGGAGTAATTATTCACTTTTGATAACTAAGGACACATGGTACGCACGCGTTTAATTTACGAAAACAATTCGACAATAATTTTTTTATAGAATTCTGCATCTTGACTTATTTTCAAATTACAGAAGAAATTTAACACTGTATTTCTAAAAAATTCAAGGGATCAAAGAAAAATTGAAATTCCTATCGAATTCGAATTAAACATGATGAATAAGCAAAGACTCCTCTGTGTTTCGCCAGGGAATGTCGATAACAGGGAAAATAATTAAATCATTGAGCCTTATTTATCAAAGATCAATGCTATTTAATCAGAACAATTTTTCCTATTAATTCCAGTCGTTAGCTATAATCTTTTGCAACACTAAGAAAATTATCTTAATTTTTGAAGAGAAAATACCCTACTTTAGAGAACTTTAATTAGGATGGGGAAAAAGAGAGAAGAAAGAAAGAATTTTACACTATTCTATCCCGTTTCCATCGAAATAGTTGCTTAAAAAGAGTAGAAACAACTCGCACGTTCCAAAAATAATTTTAAATAATCACCAAGAAAGCTAAGAGCTCATCTAAACAAGGTTGGATGAGCAAAAGAACGAAAGAAAAAGAACCTGGTTTATTTCTTACGAAAACACGATAAAATGTCTGGAGTTTTCCCAGTTTAAAAGATTGAAATTTGTTTTTTATTCTTTTTTCATGTCTTGTGGACCAATGAAATTGTTTCTTTCGTATCCGGGATAACTTAATTTGACGATACAAATTGAAGCTGAAGGAATAATTTAATTTCATTCCCGCAGACGAAGATATGTGAAATGTGTGTTTCCTAGAACGCGCAGGCAGATAACATATATCATTTTCTTTTAACAGTAAAAATCTGAAACTTTTTTTCTCTAATTTATGAAAAAGAAAAACATTTTGCTTTCTATTTAAGAAAAATCAAAGATCAATCATTTAACCTTTTGTTATCTGATTTAGACTACATATGGCCGCCTACTTGATTCTGATTCAATTATTTTGCACTGGAGCTGGATGTTCTTTTTTTCGGGAGGGGGTATTTTTCTTTTATTTTAGAGCAGTGATGTATTTTATATATTGCTTAAAGTTCCGATTAAAATTAAATTTAAGATTCTGACAGTTAGGCGAAAGTGAAAGAAAAACTACATGCAAGAAACTAAAGTTTAAATTATTTCTGAAAATAAAGTAATGGAATTAAAAAATTTTATCTTCTGATTTCATATTTCCTTAATAACATTTTAAATAGATTAACGCGACGAAAAAATTCGCTAAAATTTCATTGCTCACTTCAATTCAAAGTAAGCAGTGAAAAGAATTTCTGAAATTTTTGTATTTTCTTACGGTACATATTTAAAAACTAATCGATTTTTTGCCAAAATATATTCTTATTAATTTAAAGATGTATTTTTAGAATTTATGGTGATAATTTTTTCATTTGTTTTTATTATATAGACTATATATATTTGATATTTTTAAAATAAATACTATATTATTATTTAAAATTTAAGAGAAATGCATTAATCCATTCATACCATTTAACATGTAAAATATAGATATAAATTGTACAATGTATAAAGAACAGTTTAAGTTGTATTTCTCGCAATTAATTTAGTTACCTTTTTTTCATTTTGATTAATAATTGGAAATTTCAAAAATTTTGAACACATATTTGCCTTGTAGAAAGAGTGCAAAAGTATCCAAGTCGTCTTCTTTTAACCATATCCAGTGATCTAGTACATTAAAACAATCCACTCTTTCCAAATATTTTCACTAAATCCGTTGTAATTCAGAATTTGATTCAGAATTACTATTAGAATCGAAATCTGTGTTTATTTTATGGATGGCCAAAAGGATATCACCAACATTTAAGTTATAAAGTTGATGATTAGGATAATTATCATTTATTTGAAAGAAGTATGGTAATGTTATGGTAATGATAAAAGTAATTTAGAAAGAAATTTGAGGAATACAGAAATATTACTACGAACGTACTTTGCTTTATTCCCAAATTTTTTTCTTCATTTTATTAAACGATTGATTATTTTCTAGATTGCTTTTGGATGGATTAGATCTATAGTCTTTAAAACATTTATTTTGATGATTATTTTGCTTAAATTA
>BGPR01038593.1:0-14644 GCA_013235015.1 Araneus ventricosus | reverse complement strand
ATGTCGATATTCTCCTGTGAATGTCAGTTTCTCCGGTCGGTGAATGTTGATAATCTCCGGTGAATGTTTGTGGCATGTGTCGACATTCTCCAATTTCGGTCTTTCGCAGTAACATAATCACAAAAACCACCGAGCCTTATTCTCAGTTTTGGAGAGATGGATCCATTCAAAACTGGACGATCACGTTGATCTAAAAATCATCGTCAGTGCCTATCAGAATTTTCATGAATTCAGCCTGAGAAGTTAAAAAGCTTTGTTAAATTCAAACTTTCAAAATTTTTGCTTGTGACAGTAACCTGAATAGAATAAGATTTTATTGGAAATTCGTACAATGACTTGAAATATTTCATTTTGTTAACTGCTTATAAAAGTTATTATTTTCTGTTTTGTATAATGAAAGAAAGCCTAAATATGTAACAATAAATCGTCTCATATTTGAGCCGCCTTCGGCGACTAGCTTGATCGCCGAAAATAAAATTTCAACTGAATCTCTTATGTATAATTTTATATTCATGGTTCCCTTAACAAAGTAGTTTTAAATTTCAAATTTCTATAGACATTTAACCCGCGTTCTTTTCGTAGCCTTGCACTTGTTCTGTTTCTTGTATACATTCACGCAAACTACGCATTTGATTTCAATATTAAATTGGTGCGGCACATTTTACGTCCAGCAGCATGCTAATTGGCTTAAAACACGTTGATAAAAAAAGAATTAAAGCATAGCAAATTTAATCTTTCATTTTACTGGATTATTTCATTATATACTTACCATCTTGAGGCCTTCATTTACAGATTTCACAGAAAAATTGATCAAATAAAAGAAAGTAAAATCGAAAGGATATTTTATAACCTTTAAACAATGGACGAGAAATACGCAATTAAATATTTGTTTAAACAACGAAAATGGTTTGAAATGAGTTGCAACAATGAAAAGTATTGTTGTAAATTATGCCAAAAAGTGTCTTTAAAAAGTTACTAAAATTAGAGAAAAAATCGTGTTTCATGTTGTTTCATGTCCCCCTGGCCCAAGATTAGACCAGGTCCATGACACCATGTCGCTCTAACAACTCCACAAGTCCTTTGCCCTCCCCACTCCACAGCTACCTCGTAGAGGCGCCAATGCAGTCAATGATATGGGCAGGAGAATCAGGACAGGAACAAGGGCAAGAAGAAAAAGTCTTTTCCTTATCGATGAATTTTAAGCTTTTAATGTGTCCACTACGCAACCTGTCCAATGCAGTCTTAGCGGATCTTGTGCCTACGGACTGTAGAGACAGACCAGGACGGTTCCCGGCATACCAATCATGTGTGGGAGGATTTCTCCAAGTAGAATTTGCTATAGCCTTGTGAATAGAATATATTTCGGACGTGAAGAGTTCGCTAGAGGATGCAGAAGGAAGAGCACTTCCCTCTTTCGCAAGCACGTCTGCCTCCTCATTGCCAAATACTCCAACATGGGATGGAATCCATTGGAAGCAAACTCTACTTTTCTGCGAAAGTGTAGCAATTTTGGAAACAACCTCTTGACCGGTTTTTTCTCGAATTTCCGGCCAATTTTTTAAGTATTGAATTGAACTCTTGCTGTCCGTCAAAACATAGATGTCGCTATTTTCAAAATGTAGGGCAAAATTTAAGGCTTCTCGGATGGCAAGAAGTTCCGATCGGAAAACCGAACAGTTATCTGGGTTGCGAAATCTGCAGCGAAAAACCAAACCGTCCTCGGCCTTAGCATAAACGCCGCTGCCAGTCCTACCCGAGTCCGATTTACTCCCATCAGTATAGAGTACCAGGGCCTGAGAAGGGATGTTGTTGATTAGTTCCAGTGACAATTGTCTCATCATCTCTGGGTGTGAGTGTGCTTAGGGGCACTAGACAATAATTGGTCATTAAAACTAACTCTATCCAAAGAGGTATTTGGCGTCAAGCAGCTAAAAGGGATACATGGTTCAATGTTAAAATTCAAGAGACCTCGTTTCCACATAACCCCAACAGGGCTGTCCTTTTTCAGTCTCTGGTTGCTTGTCCACTGAAAAATAAATTTCGAAGTTCGTTAAAAGATCCGAGACTCTGTAGTTTGGCAATATATTTAGCAGAATTAGTTCTGATTCTCATGGACAAAGGCTGAAGGTCGGCCTCATACAAAACAATAGCTTTCGGACAGCAGCTTCTGAGACCCGTGATTATTCTAGCCGCGCTAAGTTGCACTTTTTCCAATTTGTTAAGATTCGTTTGAGAGGCCACTTGATAGACTTGGTAGCCATACTCCAAAACAGGACGAATAAGCGCAGTGTAAGTCATTCTAAGAGTTCCAGAATTGGCACCCCAATCCCTGCCAGAGATGAACTTTAGTAGTTGAAGACGCTTTCTTCCCTTTTCAACGAGTTTGGCAATATGTTTGCCACAATTAATCTCCGTGTCCAAAGTGAAACCCAAATATGTTGGACTTTTTGTTGTTTCTAACAGATTCCCTTTCAGATATATTTTTGGTTGCAAATTGAACATATGTCTGTTCGTTGTAAAAATGCAAGTGAAAGACTTTGCAGGGTTAAAGTTTAGTTTATGTACCTCTGCGAAACTCTGAATAGCAACCATGTTCTCATTTAAAGAATTCTCAATTTTAATCACGTCTTTATCATTTTTCCAAATCACCACATCATCAGCAAACAGGCCAATGTTACATGAGGAGACCATTTTCTCCATCCCAGCCACAAATAGAGAAAACAAAGTAGGACTCAAAACAGAGCCCTGTGGTATACCCTGGTATGATCTGTCGTTCAGGAAGTTTGAAATCCATGGGAGGACTCTACCTCTGATGTTAAACTCATCGTGGCATTTCACCAGGAGCTTATTTTTCCAAACCTTATCAAAGGCCTTGGTAAGGTCTAAGAACACAGAAATGGTATGTTTGGTAGGCTTCAAGTTGTGGGCATCCCTCACACTCTGGGCAAAATAAAGGATTTGATCAATAGTACTATGACCCCTACGGAAGCCATATTGTTCTTCAGGAATCAAATTTAGTTCCATAAGATGATGAGTAATTCTTCTCAAGATAATCCGCTCCATCAGTTTACAAGGTATACATGTGAGAGCAATAGGCCTATAACTTCCCAAAGAGTTGGCTTCTTTATTTGGTTTTCTGACAGGGATAATTACAGCAGTTTTCCACTGTTTTGGGAGTACACCTACCTTCCATGACAAATTAAATATGTACAAAAGACGTTCTCTACCATGTGGTCCGATGTTTTCTAGAAATTTACCGTGAATACCGTCAGGTCCAGGTGATTTGTTATTATCCATTTGTTGTATGGCGTACATTAACTCTGAGGTAGTAAAATAATCGGAAAACACTTGGTTGGAAGTAGAAACATGACAACAAGTCTTTACAAGATTTCTGTCCAATATACCAACTTTCTTATCTTCTCTGCCGAAAGTCACCCTGCTCTCATTTGAATAAAATTTTCCCAGCTCTTCAGCAGCTTCTTGGTCATCTATAGTAAGAGAACCATTTGATTTGGTGATGGAGTTCGAATTTTCCTCTTGAGGTTGCGCCCTGTCAAGCGCTTTTGCCAGTTTCCAGAGTCTAGAATTGGGTGTTTTGTAATCCAAATTCGAACAAAGTTGTTCCCAACGTCTCCTCTTGATATCAATATATGATCGTATGATATCTGCATTTATTTTATTGATTTGGATTCTAGTTTCATCATCTGCTCTTTGGGCATAATTTCTCAAAAGCTGGTCCTTATCAGCCAGTAGTTTCTGTATAGTTTCAGAGTTGTGAGGCGAGTTTGTAAAATCTTTACCACGTTTTTTACCTTTGCCTCTTGGTATAGTCCTCTTTGCAGCTATAAAAATAGAGTCTTTGAAGTATGCCCATTCTCTCTCCAAATCTTCAGTAAGAGGGCTCTGTGAAAGTCTTTCATTTAAAATAGATTCAAAGTTGTTCCAATTAGCTTTACCGAAGTTCCAGGAAAGGTTAGTTGTCCTTAATGTCCTAATTTTAAAATTTATTTCAGTCAAAATAGGAGAGTGATCACTGCCAATATGGTCAAGGACTCTCCATGAGCTGTATGGAAAAATGTCTGGGCTAATAAGTGTCAGATCTAACACATCTGTGGTGTTATAACTCAAGGATCGATAAGTGTGGGTACCATCATTTAAAAACAGGAACCCCTTGTCATTTGCCAAATCCTCCAATTCCTGTCCTCTTGCATTAGTGGTAGCACATCCCCAGGTAGCGTGCTTAGCATTAAGGTCGCCAAGAATAACAGTCGATTCACCAAAATAATTTTCAAACTCCTCTACGTTAAATCTCTGATTATTTGGAGTGTGATACAGGTTTATGATGTTTACGTTTTGATTTCTTGATAAAATCCTTACACCTAGACTCTCCAGGCAAATATTTTGTGGATCAGGATTGGGAATTTTCTGGTAGTAGACATCTCTAATCAGGAAAACCAGACCTCCACCAGAGGAAGGTCTGTCTTGGCGAACAATGTTGTAGCCTTTAACTTTCAGCAGATGTTTTGCTTGCAACTTTGTCTCTTGCAGAGCACTGACTGAAACTTGATGTGCATCTGCAAGTTCGAGTATCTGATCCAGTTTTATCCTAGATGCAGTTAAACTGATACCGTTTATATTACATTGTAGTATTCGAAGGTTTTTTAGTCTATCTCGGGAGGTTGGAGACTGTAGCCGATTTATCGGACAAGACCCTCTGCCTAAATCTTGAACGCGTCCCTGATTATCCTGCGCGACGGACGATGCAGTATAGGTATCAGAATGCGACTGGTTCATGACTACGGGTAAGAAGCAGCTTCAATTTCAAACGAGGTACCACATGGGAAGAAGTCTGACTTTGCCTCTATGCCTGTTAGTGTTAGCTGGGAATAATGGAGTGGCCTTCACGCCTTGGGTGGCCCTACCAGGAGAAATAACTCCCGACGTACATCACCCACTCCTCCCAGGAACACCCCCTTGCCACGATGAGGCCACTAACAGGACGTAAGGGGGAGAAAAAATCGTACGACAACTTTATTGATATCATTGAACAGATAATTTTTTGCTCTTGCAGATGGTGTAAAAATGTTTTTTGAGCTGTAATATTTTCAAAGTTATTAAAGAAAAACGCCAAAATTTCGCTTATTTTTAATTAATTAAAATTCTAATTAAAATTTCCAAAAAAAACGGCTCCGAGGTGCACATTCCCGCCTTCCAGAGAATGTTCGTGCCAAAGTTCGTAGCTCTATGTCCAGCGGTCTGCCATGTAGAGCGCCAACACACAGACAGACACACACACACACAGAGAGACACATACACAGAGACACACACACAGAGAGACACACACACACGCAGAGACACACACAGACGCACTCACGCACACACACATTTTCCTTTATTATTAGTAGAGATGAATATTTAATTCTGGGATTAAGGTAATAATTTCGTTTTGGAAATATTTCGATAATCGCTTTTAATTTTCTTGTGATTTGAAATATAACAGTATTCTTGGAAGCAAATAAAAACTTCATTGTGTTGTAGAAAAAGAGAACTTAGACTAGTTCTTGCGCTTCTGCATCTCCATGCAAAATAATACTTGTTTTCTTCGACACAGATTTAAGAATAAATATTATAATGCCGAAACGAATTTAAAATATGAACTAGATTTTTAGTTAAACTTGTAACCAACTCTCCTGGTTCTTGAAACCATTTTTGGACAATACTTCTGATATTCTTTAAAATATTCTTGCAATTTATTTTAAGCGTTAATCGCTTTTTGCAGATAAAATGTTTCTCTCAAAAAAAAGTTAAAAAATCAAGTTCTTCTAAAAATGATCGAATGACCTAATATGTTAATTGCAGGATGACACTTATGGATAAAATGAAGAATTTGAGCGGATCGAGTGAAGGTTTTTCACAAAACAGCCCGTTCCTTTATATCTTTCCAATAAAGAGAAGAAAGTTTTGCTTTCGTTTCTACAAGCTGAATTTTAGAACTACACTGTAAAAAAAATCCCGTAAAATTTACGGTTTTAAACCGGCAGCTGGGTTGGTTGTGCAAAACCGTAAAAGTTACGAAGTAAATCTGTAGGCACAACGGCTTTTTACCGTACAAGGACAGGTTTTTTCCGTAAAAGTTACGAAGTAAATCCGTAGTCACAACGGTTTTTTACCGTATGAGATCAAGTTTTCTCCTTAAAAATTAAATCATCGAAGTAAGTGACGTCATCGACTGAGTTGAGTTGTTTTCTCCTTCTGTTCGAGTTGAGTTGAAACGTGCTGATGTGTATTATCGATTAGGAATATTAATTAATCAAGGCTTTATTATTAATTTCAATTAATCTAATTTTTAATTGAACTTACTTGGACGATTTCGATGCAAGATGGTGACAAAACTTCGAACTCCTCCGAGCCGGGGATCAAAACCGCGTTCATAGAAACAAAATGCAGTCGCTCTAACCATTAGACCACCGGAGACTTCATAAAGTGAAGTAAAAATAATCTATTTGAGTTTTAAAGTCACTATAGCTCTAGTGGCGCCACCTAGTGGTGTAAAAATCAACTATTGCCAGAACACGTGTTTTAAGGTTAGCTTTCATGAGTGACAACAGGTTACTGCAACATGTGTAAACAATAGCGGAGATGGAACCCTATTAAAAACATGAAATGAATGCAATAAAATTACATTTAAGAAAAGGGAAAGTTATCATACGGAAAGCAATACCATATGACGAAAAATAGAATTTGAACTGACGGTTTTAAACCGTTTATGGCTGGAGCGGAAAACGGGGAAAAACCGTTTATGGCTGGAGCGGAAAACGGGGAAAAACCGTTTTGTCAACAAAACAGCTTTAAACCGTCAAATATACGGAAAAAGTCCGGGAAAAAAACGGATATTTTTTACAGTGTAGGTCACGATTTCATTTCCTGTGGGAAGTTATAACTTGATTTTATTCAAGAAAAAAAGTTTGATTGTTCATTTATGGTGTGGTTGAATAGTCTTTTCATCGCTTAAAAATGATTATAAACAATTGATTAATAAAGCGGATTTCTTTTTCGTAAAATCGACTATCAATTTCTGACAAGCTCGATGTCTTTTCAGAATTGTTTTGCGACTGTAAAAGCAATTGAAAGTCTTATTATTGTAGCACCCATCTATCGTTGTAGGCTGTATCAACCAACTTGAAATAACGAATGTTCATTTAGTAGTTTGGCATCACTTAACTGAAAAAAACACTTTGAATATATCTGTTACAGGCAATGTATGAAACGCCGGCATTCTATAGAATGCCTAGTCATTTTACAGAAAGCTGGGCGTTTTTAGGCAAAGTATGAAATACGAGAATTATTACATGCTTTCCCTAGGCATTGTATATAATACCTAGGCATTCTTTAGAATGACAAATGCTATTTAGGCAAAGTATGAAAATAAGGTCATGATAAGACCATTATTTAAAAGACGTGCATACTTTAAAAATACAAATGTTATTTTTAGAAAATAATGAAAGAGTGCCATTAAAAAAACTTTTATTCAAAAACATAAAGAAAAATGAAAGTCGTACAAAACAAAATTTATGCCTTTCTTATGATAAAACAAAATGAAATATGAACCTACTTTTTGCATCAATAAAGGAAATAATTTTATTTTGAATTGCACTTAATTTTATTTCTTTAAAAAGACGAATCGATGGTGTATTTCATACTTTGCCGGTTTGTCATTTGTCATTCTCGAGAATGCTTAGGAAATGTTTGAAATGTTAATCGTTTCATACATTGCCGGCCAGTTTTCGGCATTCTATAAAATGCCTAGGTATTCTATAGAATGCCGGATTTTCAAACTTTGCCTATAACATATCTAATTCGTAAAACAATGCTCATGGAACATGCTTCGTGAATCAGGGCATGGATACTTCTTCTTTGTTGCTCTTACGTCATCAATCTTGATGAAAATTTTTCTATAAACTTGATGCATTTATCCAGATGTTTAGTTTCCTATCTTTTGCATATAATAACCAATGCATATAATTATATCTTTTGCATATAACTCTCTCTATAATTATCTCTTTTGCATATAACTCTTTCTATAATTATCTCTTTTGCCTGTAACTATAACTGCCAAAATGAGCAATAAAGGTTTTATTTTGTTTTAGACAATTGTTTAGAAATGTTTTAAGCGATTAAATTTATTCAGCGATAACTTGAATTAAATTTATCACAACACAGACAACAAGCCTTTATTTATTTAAAGAAACTGCGCACTACAGAAAATTCTCCAGTTAGAGTATTGCATGGCACGAAACGCACTTCAGAAAAAGAATAGAAATTGAAAACACTGAAAAAATGCAAAGAAAAAATGAATTTAAAAGTTCTAAACACTAAATCTTTAAAAAAAAATTAAAAATACTAATTATGCACCCAATTTTACGAGAATATAAAACATATTAAGAATTCAAAAATAGTAAACACTTATTTATGAAAACATTAACCCTTTGAGGACGACTGTGCGGTTCCGTCTGGCCGACGTTTCCCAACGCGTATGGCTGCTCAGGGCAGGCTCACTTTTTCTTGTTAAGTCTAATTGCACTAAAGCTGGTGCTATGCCGACGTGACAGTCGGTAGCTAAATGCCACAAGGGCCGGCACGTATTTGTGACAGTCGGGAGAGAATGGGCCAAGCAGCTGGAACCTTAAAGGGTCTTTCCCTTTCAAGTTCACTACATGTTTCGCTTTGAAAATTACTAAATTTATTTCAAAAATGAGTATTAGACATGCAGCTGATCATAATTATGTGAAGGAAAAAATGTAGCATTTTTTATTTTTAAGAAATTTGTGATTTCACAGTGAAACCAATGAACTGTAACGGGCTATTTTTTCTTCCGAATAAGTTATCATCGAAATGCAATTTCAATTATGTATTTATTTATACTTATACGTGAGTATTCAGGATATTCAACCTTCATAAAATTCAAAATTACTTTCGAAGATTCAATTTCAAAAAATATCAATTTGTGTAAGAACCCTCATCGTTTTGTTTCTCTTGGAAATCAAAAGCAATTTAGCTCTCGCAGTACCGATATCTTTGTGAATACTAACGGTATTGAACTGGAATTTTTATATAAGTTGGCCTATACATCTGACTCATAAGTTATGAAAGAAAAAATACGCTGTTTCGTAAGTAAAAAAATGCTCAATGTGTGTTTTCACTACGAAACCAATGAACGCGAAGGAGTTAAAGGACATATGAAAAATATCCAGGTCTTCAGAATACTTGTTTTCGTGAATAACATATTACTATGATCTTTATGCGATATAAACTCTTCGTTTTCAACATATTCGGACTACGTATAAAACATATCTGGAACTAACAATTAATGAATTAACTAATGGTCAAATGGTCGTTTTAGTATTCTTGTATGATAAATGCCATTCAAATCATAATGTAGTTCGAATCCCAACCGTCCCTTCAAATAACCTCCATCAACAAATGCCTGTCTGAGCAGAGAATGTATATAATGAAAGAGCAGCTGTGCACACATTGATAAAAAGGAAACCAGGAAGGCTCTTTTTGTTTTGTTGCTCCGCCGCACAGTTTTTAGTTACTGCATTTGCTTGAATACAGGAGGTTCCTTTCATGAGTTACTTTTTTGTTGCTGTTGTTATTCCAATTAGATGTTTAAAGAAAGGCTCATTTCATTGCTTGAATATATGAGACCACGATTTCATTGTTTTTAGAATACGAGAAGCAAGTAGCAAGTCTTAGATGATGCATTTGGAAGAAAGCTATACTATTTAACAAAAAATATTAATAAGAATGGTTAATTAAGAATGGTTGAAACCCGTTTTTATTTCGTTAGCATGTATATTTTAATCCATTATCGCAGATTTAATTTTTATGTTAGTTTTAAATTTTTAAAAATTTATAAACTTATTAATTTTTGTATGAATATCGTGCTAGCAGCGGTGAAGTTTGGACTTTAAAATAGAATTTTTTACTTTTTCATATTAGAAACTGACACTGAGAGAGCATTTAATTTTTTAAAAAAATCGATATCAAAACTTTGATGAAATTCAAGTTGCAGACCTATACTTTGTTGCTTTCTGATTTTTATGTGCACGACAATTCAAATATTAATCTAATTTGATGATCGAAATTTTACATGTACTCCTTAAACCCAAACTGTATATTTGTATCAAATTTTGGACAATGTCCGTCTACGGGAAGATAGATTTTTCCAAAATATATACTCGATTTTTCTTCTATATACCATGAAACGATACAAAAAATTAGCATGCGATTTTTACAATTGGAGTTAAATGAAAATATGATATGCATTTTCAGTCGGTACATTTATTTATATGAGCGTTTTATCTCAAGTCCAAGGGAAATATTCGGCACACTTTTAGTCATTGCGTCGATTTACATCCGCGTTGCCACTGTACTCAGAGAAAATATTAGATAAATTTATTTGTGCGCAATTTATCGTAGATAGAGTAGATATTGTATAGTAGATAGACAAAAGTAAATTATTTAAAATTCTGGAAATCAGAAGAAAAAGTAAGACAATAAAATTAATATCATTGAAAAGATAATTTTATATAATTTTATTTCAAGATAGCGTAAATATACACACCACGGTTTCTTCTTAATTTTAATTGGCATATGGTGGCCACTACCGGAACGACTAAGCCTCCCCCTTTAATAGTTGTTAGAGGAAGCCGTTTGAACCTGGGTAATTTTTTCTTTTTTCTGTTAAATGTTAATAATCATGTTTCATTACTTTTAGTATAATCAGTAAAGTTCAGTTCATAATATTATACCATTTAAGGAAGTGATAGTGGCTATAATTGCCTACATTTTTGGTGTAGCTTATTTTTTGGTAGGCGTTCCGTATCCGAAGGGGGATGCCGCCACGCTTGAGGGGTAAGTTGTTCCCAATATCGCCCACTTGAGTTTTCTCATTATCGCCCACTTGGGTATTCCCATTATCGCCTTAGCCCTTTAAGAAGTACTATATTAAAAGAAAAATTACCTTTAAAAATACGTGGTTGATATCCTATCTCCTGAAAATGCTTCGAAGTTCTTTTTTATTTTAATGTTTTATTTTGGGGGAAAGTGTTTAAAAGAATACTTTAACTATATTGCTAATAGTACAAAAAAAGCTGTCTTGTATTACTTTCAATTTTGTTCTGCCTTAATTGTCATGTTTAATAAAGAAAGTATGATCTTATCATAAATTACACTTTATTTCGATCCATTTTAGACATAGACCATATTAGGGACATATAGTGGGCGATATTAGGAAAATACAGTGGGCGATATTGGGAACACTTTTTTTAGACGTAAAAATTCTGCAGTCGCAAAAAAAGTTTTGGTGTGTGCGTTAAACTTATGTGTTAGAGTTGTAATTCAGTATCTATTTGGGTAAATGTCCAGATAATAGATTAGAACAATGTTTCGACAAATTGCACATGAATTAGCCTTCTGATTAAAATGATGTCTTAAGTGGGCGATATTTTAGACCCCTATCTTATTAAATAGAAAACATTAAATTATGAAATCAAAAAGGAACAATGCTAAAAGATCAGTGGAAAAGGTAATTTTGGGTAGATTTCTAGGGTTTTTTTTATTGGTGCCAGGCGAGGGCATTTGGTTGCTTTATACCCAAGCTCAAACAATCTTGGCCACATGTTATAGGTGGCATCCATATGTGGCTTCAGACATGAAAATAGAGGCAGAACCCTCCCAAATTTTTTACAATAGAGAACATAGAGTTTTTTTAAAGCCACTTTCACAAACGTTTGAATTTTTGTATTTGAAACTTTTGAACGCAAATTGCTAGTTAAGATCTAACTTTCGGAAAAAATAATACATTTCATAATTTTTTTCATGAAACTCGTATTAGATCCAGTCGTGATGAAGTTTTATGCTTCAAATTAATACTTTTTAACAGTAGTAATAAGTCCTCAAAGATATATAGTAATACTTCGACTTAAGCGAATTCGAAGTTACGCGATTTCTTGTTTTCTCCTCTTGCTTCGAATATTTCCCACTGTAAAATATAATGCAAATACAAAATTCATAAATAAGAACGGATATTATGAATAAACAAGAAATTTGTTCATTCTTTTTCAAAAAAATGAGCCGGAAACAACGCCAGAAACTAATCAAGTCGCTCGTGAAATTAGAAGAGGTTGTCGATTTTGTCAAGCAATGAAATTTGGAAGTTCATAGCAATGACGTCAGTGAGCCGTCGGACTCACATCAAAGAGCTGACAGTCAATGACCATATGGACGAGTTTTCTCATTTGTTTATTTTGGTTTCACAGAACTTCGGTGGTGAGAACTTTTATTCTGGTTTCACAAAACTCCGTTTTCCAGTAACCCTCCAATTTAAGCGATCGCCAAATCCAGTTGGATCCCACATCAAGCGCCAAGTTCGAATCGGTTCTTTCTTCAGGACACAAAGCGCCAAAAAGAGTGATAACGAATAATTATGGCAAGCTTTCCATAAAATTAGGCTTATTTTAAGTAAACTTTGAGATATACAACAATAGGAACATGAAGTTTAATATTTTCACAAAGTATCCTTAAGCCATAACATTAGAAAACTCCACTTTAAACATTAATATCTTCAGAGAGTTGAAATTTTGAAGATTCCCATTGGCTTAACATTATCACCGGAAGTTGATGGGTAAGGCAAAAGCCCAACTTTACCGCAAACAAACAAAACAGAAAACTCGTCCATAGAGATATGTGAGCAAATGGCTGCTAGAGAAGCTGACATCCCAGACCAAGATCCACCAGGAAAATGAATGGCAACAGCAAGCATGTCAGAAGGTCTCGGCTCACTTAAAAAAGGTGTTAAAAATTCTGGAAACAATATACTCTAATGTATAACGTATTCTAGCTACAAAGCAAGGAATAATCAGCGGGCGTGGTCTCCCCTAAACTCCCTCGTATATGTCCCCAAAAAGTGTCATTTCCCCTCCCCCACGCGTGGATAAAAAATTCGAACCTACTGTAACCCAGAATGCAATGAATATCCAGGCGTTTCTTTCAGAGTGGGCCAAGGTCACGAGTATCGCCAAGAGCTCGCCAAGACGCAAAATGGCATTGCGTCACAGTAAGAAAATTGAATCTCCAATTTGAACGCCTTTTTTTAAACTGATTGAAACAAAAATAGGACAGAAATCTACAATTAAGGTTAGAAGGCCACATACCAAATTTCACTTAACGAAGTCTTTGTTTTAAAGAGTTATTGTGTTCACAAGTATGCGATTATACAGACCGACAGACAGTCAACCCTTCGAGGATTTGGCCCGAAATTTGATTCGGACCTACATTCCTGATAATAAAACTGTGTTCCAAATTTTATCCATCTAGCTATTCAAGTTTTTGAGTTATCGTGTTCACATGAACGCTGACAGGCAGACTTCCCACTGACGGATTTTGTCCAAAATTTGATGGAAGCCTACAAATTATGTGTCAAGATAACATACCAAATTTCATCCCCGTAGCTCTAATAGTTTTCGAGTTATCGTGTTCACAGACAGACAGACATACAGACATAATTCTAAAATTGTGTTTTTCGGACTCGGGGAAGTCTAAAACGTGGAGATTCGTCAAAATCTCGAGTTCGAATTCTTTGACGATTGCAATACTTTCTCTTTGTATACTTCGCTTACGAGAAAGTAAAAATATATATTAGCTTGCTATGAAGAAATTTTACGTAAGACAAAAAGTCTTGCAACTGGTCAAACGAGTTTGTTAGATTTTATGAAGCGAATGACACTGAAATAACTCATTTTGTGTAACTCTTTTATTTTAATATGCAATTATTTTGTACTGATATGCATGAAAACTACATTCTTTAAGACATAATTTTCCTTCCAAACAGCTGTTTTTCTAGCCCTTGCATCTAAGTAATTAGAAATTGCATGTATTTATATGGAAACTCAGATCCCGTCTTGCACGCTTTTCGTTGGTTTAACCAATTACGTTACTTCGGGGTTTAACTATAATTATGCTTCTGTCACTCGCTCAAAAAATAGTCTGTGCAAATCGTTGAATTCTTTCCGAGATTTGTTTCTTTTAAATGGAAAAAAATTGTAATTTCCAACAAAAACTTATACAAGATAATCTTTGCGTAAACGAAATACTGGCGACTTGCACGAAACGCTCTCTTTCATCACGCAAATGCATTTTGCCGTAATTGCCTTTTATGAAGGAAAATCGAACAAGTAGTTTTATTAAGCATTTGACCTCAATCCGAATCATCGATAAAGCGCTTTTTACGGATGTTTTATTTCCTTGTTTGGATTATTAGTAAAGGACACTGACGGAGTGATCATATTTTTATGGAGAAACTAAAGGACAGATCTGAAGTCACTCGGAACTGAAAAAAAAAGGTTATTTATTCATTGTTATTTTCCAATAATGTGCTGAAATAAAGCTATGCAAACATGCTTTAGGAAAAGCAAAAAACTATTCTAATACTATTAAATGCAAAGGCAGAAATATGTCATTTGTATTACTAAGTTGCTTCCATTAATCTTTTATTTTTGTCTGTTTACTTCCTGCTGTCTTATATCCCAGGTAGCACAACATGTTGTCCGATATTGTACAATATTGTTCGATATTATATAAT
>BGPR01038592.1:472-14645 GCA_013235015.1 Araneus ventricosus | reverse complement strand
CTTTCATGAAATCCTTGCATTTCAAAATATTTCTCAAAAATAAATTTAAAAAAATAACTGAAATAAATAAAATAAATAATAAAATAAATAAATAAACAATAAGAAAATAATAAATAATAAAAAACAATACATAAATAAACAATAAGAAAATAATAAATAATAAAAACAATAAATAAATAAACAATAAGAAAATAATAAATAATAAAAAACAATAAATAAATAAATAAAAAATAAATAAATAAAAATACAGATAAATTAGCTATAATAACTTGATAAAAATATTTTAAAATAAGGATAGGGAAATTTATATTATTGTTGTCCAAAAGCTGATTAGATTGAATCACAAATAGTTGCCTAATTTGGACTGTTTAACTCAATGGGATTCTTATCAACGGGACTATAGGAATAGCTCAGTAAGTAGTTAATTTCACTAGAAGTCCTCATATCAAAACAATGGGCCAATGACATAATTTTTAAAGCTATTTTATTCTTACTATAACTTGAATTTCATGAAAAGATAAATTGCATTATTTTGAAGATAAATAGTGAAGTTTCGAATGCTGTTAATCACGAGCTACCCGTTTGAGCTGTACATATTTGGACTGGATTATACGGTTTTTGACTAAGTGGTTTGTTCGGAGGGAAATGACATAATTCATTTACATTTAGAAAAATATTTTAAAAGATCCGGAGCTTTTTGAAAGTAGTAGTACACTGTAGCATTTGTTTTAGAAGCTGAAACATCTTTGGAACATCTGACATCACGTTTTTGTTTCAGTCAAAACATGCTTTTTTTAATACACTTGAGGTTTTATTTGCATTCTGAATTGTATTCATTTCATTTTATGAGCACAATCACGCATTTATTTTTATCGCACCGGAAATGAAGTTACGGAGTACCGAACAGAGTGTACTGTTTCCACATCTGCATCAGAATTTAGAATAAAAAATCTCATTTTTAGTTTGCGCAAAGAGAAAGGAATTTTGAATTAATTTTAAGTGAACGATTTGCAATTTTTAAGAAAATAAAGGGGTGAAGTATTGTGGTTAGTAAATTTTGAAAAATCCTATAGAAATCACTATAAAAATATTTAAAATTTATATTTAAAATTTATGCTCAATGCCAGCAACTTTAGTCGGTTAGGCCAAAGACACATGTACGGTAGCATTTATCCTAGTGATTTCCCACCCCTCTACGACTGGCCATTTCTGATCAATGGCTTGCTTCAGACTGTACAGATGGTTACTATGTTTAGGCATTAATTGTTTAGTTAGGTGGCAGAAGTTGGAAATAGGCAATGCCCTTCCTATAACACTATCAACAAAACATAGGTTTCTGCTGGGAATGGATATTTGTCCTTGAGGTGCTTAAAGTCGCCCCACTCGAATAGCTAACTCCATGACCGTTTGCGATCAACATTATTATAGACGATCCATTTGCCATCTTCTGTTATCATCCGTTTCAATATCCGTTTCAAGTTGTGTTCAGGCAATAAATTGCACGTGGAAATGCGGTAAATTTAAATTTTTCTCTTAATATGTGGGATATCCAAACATAAAGGCGAATACCTAAGTCAAGTCACATCGAATATTCATAAATGGCCAGATATGACACTTTGCGTTGCTTGACTCTTTCATGAGTGGAAATAAGATGGTTATTTTTGATCAATGCCTTAATTAGACAGTCATAAACTGCGGATGGCCTACAGAGGCGTTGCCATCTTAAAGTTAAATTCACCCCGTCTGAATTTCACAAAATATTTCTACACTGTTCATTCACTTACAGTATTGTCTTCGAAAACAGTATATATCTTTTTCGTGTCTAGAAAAGCAGTCTTGTCTTTGCGGTCGGACAAAAAAAAGTTCGTTTTCCACGTTTACACTGGCATCAAACAAACACAATTAAACTAGTGTTGATGATGAATAGATACAAATTATGGCAAAATCACCACCTTTCAGGAAATATATATAATTTCAAGTATTAATGACGGCAATTAAGTACCCTTTCAGTGATTAATTCCGTTTTTTTTCTTTTTCTATAACAATAAGTACAACAATAAGTGCGGATTGCGATCCCAAAAATTTATTCAGTTCACTATGACCCCCTTTCTTCGTCGTAAGAGTTTGCCCATTTCCTGTGAGAGCATAATAATTTTAGAAAAAAAGTTCGATTATGGCTTTTTCCGATAATATTCTATCACATACTCTCTAATACTGTTACGCAATATCTTTCAAGAATATCATAATATTGGATTTCCTGTAACGATTCATGAATGTAATTAAACTTATTCGGATTTCGAATAAAGTATTATTATTGTTTTTCACAGAGGTTTATTCGGTTCTTCATTATCAATCGAATTAATGTAATTGACATAAACTCTTCAATGCAGATTTATTTTTTACCGGGAATAGCATGATTAATGGATTCGCCATGTATTTGAATATTTTCTTGATAATCGAATCCAATCTGTTGAAACCGATGACATTCTATTAAGAGGAACGGACTGCATGAATAACTGTGGTAATGGTCTTTTTACCATTGATTATAATAAATAGATAAAGCAATATGATAAAAAGATAATAAAGATATATTTCCTTCAGAAGCGAAATCTTATGTGGCTTGTGAACTTTATTCTTTATTTCCTTACATAGTATTACGAACATGTAATGTCGCTTCCCCACAATGTTAGTATTATGATTGGAAAGAGACTTTTACAGAGGTTCTTACTAGCTATCAGGGGCAGGTCCAGCCAAATCCCTGGACCATGGCGACAATTTTGGCGACTTGGAGGGAAAATGAAGGTCCTCAAAAATACTAGAATTTTCGTCCTATATCTATTAGAAACAGATATATATATAGAAAGAATGTACCAGATGATTCTATGTGACGTCAAATCCTGTCTGGAAGACTATAAATACCCGGAGTTGCTGAGACGATCGAACGACTTTGGACGTCTTTGGAATATGTTTGAATGTCTTTGAAACTCTTTGGAGTCGTGTTCGCATTGCAAGTTGGTCAGCCTTTAGATACTGAACTCTTTTGTTCATGCTATTGCCTTTATTATTAATGATTTGATATCTGTTAGAGTTGCTAATTTGTACAAGAGCTATTTTTTCCTGTTTCTTGGGCTTCGAGTTTTCCGGAATATTCCTGAATAAAGTGTTGTTCTCCATTATCCAACTTGTTGGACAGTTTTTATTGTGCACGCACCGGACCATTTTCGTAAGAATAGTGATAAAAATACCCTAACAAATTTTATAAAGACCTTTTTTTAAGTTTTTATGTTGTTTTAACTTTTAACTTTGAATATCTGATAAGAATGATTTGTTATGCCGAAACATTGTATACGGACATTAAAACAAGTAATTCACATAATAGGTTTTACCCTTGTTGGCATAATTATGAAGCTGTATGCGAAAAAATTTCAATAACCAATCCAATAAGATGACTTGTCTTTAAAATATTTCAATAGGGTGGAAATTAATGACGATCGTGTTGAATATTTCGTTCTGAAATGTGTTTTTTTGCTAAATATGTTATAAAGACATTCTGAAAGCCGATTTTAGTTTTTTATCCATCTATAAACTGTAACATAAATATTGCAGAAAAAAGCGTGCTCATTTTATAGTTTATCGTAGATCTCATTTAGAATTTTTTTGTTCTTATTGCTTTAGTTTTCAGTAATTCAGTAATCCTTTATGGGAGGAGGTAATGTGGAGATAAAAGGAAGTTACAAAATATAGTCATTCAAATGGGAGTTTAGAATCTGTGAAGTAAGTGAATAATTTAGAAGTAGACTCATGCATATTATGAATATTGAGGCAGCATTTCTTCCTTATGGTAATATACAGAATAGAACGTCATCTCTTACTCCTGTGCCCGTGACCATTCCAATCATTGAAGTGGGAATATACAAGGTGTCCATATTTAAAATTCGTCTATTCAGAAAGCCCTAGAGCCGGTTTTGTAGCTTCGAACAAAACAAAATTTCACTAGAATATAGTAGGAATGATTTCACTAGAATGTAGCACAAGTATTTTTCTACATGCCTATATTAATCACATCATTAATATATTTCTTAACGTGCATATTATATATGAGAATAATTTACAGATCAGCCATTTGTGGGAAATTTATTAAGAACTGAGATTAAGATACCTCAGATTTTAAATTAATTTGTTCATTAAAAGAAAAGAGTGAATCACACAAAAATTTCTTTCTTATCAAATTTTAATGCAGTATGACGTAGTGCTTACAAAAACAAATAATTGATTTTAATAAAAACAGGTTTTAAAAACACACTTTCATTAATGTACTAAAAAGTAGAATTTTTTTATTTTAATTATTTTCTACTTTTTAGTATTTAATTTATAATTCATTATTATAAATATTATGGAATATTGACATCAATTTTCCTCAAATTCATTACCAGATGGCGCCATTTGTTTTGAATTAAGCTTCAATCAGATTAATCGTTTAAATCATGATTTCAGTTCTTAAAATATTGAAATAGTGTATTATCATCGAGTCTACACAAGTATACTGAATATGGAAACTCCAGTACAGCAGGAAAAGAGTAAAAAATCGGTTATGAAATTCCTACAGTATAAGCATGAAAAAGGCCATGTAAGATAAAAGGTGTGTGAAATGATATAATTATGAACCTTGCATTCTTTCTCTAAAACCTTAAAAACTTTTTCATTCCGCTTATAATTATCCTTATTATATTTAAATGAAAATCATAATGAAAATTGATGAGTATTTCTTTTAAAATTAAATTTAAATAAAATTTATAGTACCAAATAAATATGTTGCCTATTAAACGAAAAAAAAAGATACAGGTTTGTTAAAAAATTAGGGAAGAAACATTTCTTAGAAATTTAATGCTGCATACCATGTGTTTTGAAAGCACTGATATAGAAAATTATTTTTGATACATTATCACAAATTTAATTGCATATTGTAACTATAGAGTCATTAAAAATTTATTAATATCCAAGTAACAACAATAAAAGTTTAAAAATAAATCGAATTTTTTCAGTGTTCTGCTTTTTAATTCTTCTATTATTTCTTTCTGTGTTAGAAATAATACATTTTTCAGGTAACAGGCTTAGAAATATTAAATTTGATGTGCTTAGTTCTGTATTCAGTTTACAAATGCTTCTTTTGATACTGTGCTCAACTGTGGCATTTGTCAATTAACGAAATATATTTTTAATGCACACAGAAATGCTGCGATTTCTTCTCATTTTCATGATATATTTGTTGTAAACAAAAAGGATAGAAAAGAAAGTTGCATAATAATCACATTATCTCTTTAAAATATTAGAAAGGGTTATTGCTGTTCCTCTGTTTTTAAGAAAATGCCAATTTTAAGAAATCTTGACATGTTTCCTGACCAATGGAATGTTAAAATAATTTTTAAAAAACTTCAATTTTTCTGTTCTTTTCATTTAGTTTCTATACTACTCTTCAAAGCTTTAAAACAGAAATATACAAATTTTTCGCAATTTTATACTTTTTTTCAGATTAAACTGGATGATGCAAAAAAAATCTGATTATAATACCACTCACCACAGCGCGGAAATTAAAATAGCCTAGAATAAAGAATGTTTCAACTGCTATTGAGACTTTAAAATGTTTTTTGAAAGGCAAGAAAATACAGAACATTATTTATCATGTTTAACTGAAATGGAAAATTATATTTTGCAAAAATCATATATGAAGGAAAAACAAACAACCATTTTTGATTTTTTCTTTAGAAAATAAATGTTTTGTAAGTATATAACACCCTTTATTTTCTACTTTAAAATCTGTTTCAGAAATATATTTTTAATTGATAAAAATTTATTTTACCATTAATAAAAATTAATTTGAGTATTTAGTTGGAATCTCTTTAAAAATCGTCTATTTTCACGGAACTGCTGAGCGTGCATGTGTAAATTTTTAAAATTATATCCACTATAGCGACAACTCGTTATAAAGACCTTTTGCTGTGGGACTCAGAGGGTCGTTATAGCTAGTGTTGACTATATCTTAAGAAATTTATCGAAGAGTCTAGAGTCCATTAATAAAATAAAATGTCGTTAATACCTTTTCTTTTTAAAAAAATATATACCTCTATTACGGTATCTTGAAATAATTTGTGAGGATGAAAAGATTAAAAAAACTGCTGAAAATGGATTTTTCTTTCTAAAGCTAAGCATTTATATTACTTCACAGGGTTAAAAAAAGTAGCTGTATTAAATATATATAGTATAAAACAACAAAGTTACGCCTGATGCGTTTTAAAAACAAATAATTTTTGGAATAATTTACCTATTTGCACGATCATGATTAGCACAAATATGAAAGTCAGACATATGGTCTTCATGATGTAAATTAAAATAACAAATATTAAAATACTTTCCTCCAAATTTTTAATTAAATTCTATGCATTAACATTCCAAATAATTATTTCACTGTATTTATACATAAAGGATTTCAGTTCATTTATCCATTAAAACTTTTAAATTATCAATAGATCATTATTTTTCTGAATCGGTTATTCCTAATCTCTTAGTCTCATTGAAGCATTTTTTGGAAATAATATTTAAATGCTATTAATAATCCTATCCAAGCACTTTATTTTTTTCTTTAAGTTTTTAAAAGTTGCTAGCGTTTGGAAAATATTATTTCTGCTCCAAAACCACATTTAATCAAAGGAATATAGAAAAGTATATATAGTATGTAAAATCTGATGAAAGAAAATATTTTTTAATAATCAGAAAAAAAAACACTGACTTCTTCAATCAAAATGTCCATCGAATATGGCCAGAATACTAAACTAGAATTTTTTCTTTTTCATGTACTTTAAATGCACCGTTTTCGTGTATGAAGTGATAGAAAAATATGTTTTAAGTATTAAACAACTGCGAATAAATCAAAATCATACATTATAGTAATTTTAAAGAAATTTGAGAATAATTGTATGTATAAATGGAAATGTATTTTTATTATATTCCTTACTATTTAAGTTGGTCATGTTAAATTGTTTTCCTGAAGAACTGAAAGAAAAAATATAACTCAATTTTGAAGCAATTTGTGAAAATAAAATTATAATAAGCGAGGAGGTAAAATTAAATTATTTTTTGTGATATTATAAAAATATTAAGAATTTTCTTCATGACAATTTACATACCAGTTACCAGTTCGCGCGTAATACCTGAAATATCGAACCAGCAGCTGCGTAGATATTTATGATTTTAATGAAATGAAAATTCGCCAGAAGTTCCTCACAACTGAGCACTTTAATAAAAATTCAGACGTCGAGGATAATTATTAGGAATACGAGCACTTGTTTCTCAATACATGTGTATGCTTTTGTTTTGGAATAACGTCATTCATTGATAGAAAAGCCTTGAAGAACAACTATGGTCTTTAATAAAACTACAAAACAATGGATCATTATATGCCGCTGGCTAGAAGACTGACAAGATGTATTAACATTTGGTTGCTTCAAATATTTTAGGTCACACTTTCTATCAAAATAAATTAAAGTAATTACCTGAAATAGTGTGAGATAATTAATTGCGTAACGGTATAAAAATTTGATATGTAGGAAAACATTTTCGGAAGATTATTTTATTAAAAGTTATTTTAAATATGTGTGACCGACGGAATGTGAGAAAAATGTAATATAAGGAAAAGTGCAATGGTGGAAAAACGCAAAAGCTCTAAATAAGCATCAAAAAAGGAAGAGTGCAAATGAGGCAAATTATTAAAGGAATTTGACAAATTTAGACTGCAAAGTATTTTTTATTAAAAGTAATCAGATATTATTGCATAGCAAAAAGCATTTTAACTAAAACATATGTACGATGAAAATAAAAAAAAAATTTGATTATTTTTATGAACATTTATATAGTAGTTTATTTAATTTTGGTAGAGTACTGCAGAGTTTATAAAATTAAACCACAGTACAAGTTCATATAAAGCATGCAAAAAGTTCCATCATTAATAATTGAATATACAGGGTGTCCAAAAAAGTGGTACAAGCGTTTATTTCCTTCAATACAGATCCTAGACATAAATTTCAAATTACAAAGTTTCATCAAATAAGATGAGAATTTGTATGAAAATACATTGACATCTAAAATGATTGATAATTAAAAAATAAATTTTTATATGGCTCCATAGTGCAAAAATGTCAAACAGTATTATGTTTTTCTTTTATTCATCTATTCACAAACAAAGTTGCGCTCTATTATCTTCAAAATTTACAGAGATATAAGAAGACACATTTATTGATTTAGACCACTTCTCTGTTTGATCCAGTTTTTAGATGCACATTTCAGGGATAATACACAAATTTCAATAAGTTATTAAAAGGGCGGAATCAGGTAGTAACAATGTTTTTGATAAGTCTTGTTAAATCTAAAAAATGACATAATACATTAATTGAATTAATACATACAAAAATAGTTCATCTTGTGAACCTTCGAAAAATATCTACGGTGACACATCAGCAGTGACCACCCAACTACTCAGAAACAAGCAGTGCTATAAATATATTGCTGGAATAAAATTGAAATACAATTTTTCAAAAATAGATTTTCCTTCAAATAGTCATAGCTTGTAGTTAGTTGTAATAATCTGAATTATATTTTAGAAAATTATTGTCGTATCTGTTTTCGGTGAGTGACTTCTAACAACAGAAAACGAGTACTTAGTAACCTGCCAAGTTCACCTTGACGAACATGAAAATGACTCCAAAACCTGAAAATAGCCAGAGAAAGAGAAATCGAAGAAAACAAATCAAGACCGCGACGATGAACCTTGGGTGAGATTGAAGGGGAAAGAAGAGCATTATTTCGTCTATAGCCGAAAAGGAGCAACTGAAAATCCAGTTCTGGCTAAGTTCAAAGATCGAAAGGATAGCTATTCGCCTTCTCCCATTATGTCATTTAGTTGTACGCAATGAGCGAATTTTGGTGCTTTCCAAAACTATTTGCTATGCAGGCCCATCGTTGGTCTGTCTTATTTTTTCATTCTTTTTCTGTCTTCTTTTATTTTTTTCATCTTTTTCCGTAGATAATCGAACTCTCAGAGTAGAGAAGTAAGCAAATAAGAATCAAAACGAAAAAGAGAATTTTTGAAATAATTTTATTGAGTTCGGCAACTCTGCAGCCCTAAAGGACGAGTCGTCATTGCCTTTAGGTAAAACTTAATAATACACACAACGCTAAGAGCAAATAATTTAAAATTCTTTTCGCATATTACGTTATTTTCCTGTTTTATGTTAAACTTTATTTTCTCAAGTTGTCCTTCCACTCTTTATGAAATCAATAGTTGCAACATCTGCCAATGAAAATGAGTAACAATATGCGTCGTTGACAATTTTTTAAAATCCATGACGATTGAATGAGGAACTAGTAGACATATATCTGTATTTCACAGTTTTACTATGTTGAATAATTTTACATTTCTGAATAAACATCTCCATACAAATTTGTGAGAAGCCCTTTTAAACTTAAAAATTATAATATCTCTGCAAGGTTTGCAGATAGAATCGTGAATATTAGTTTATACATAGATGAGTGCAAGAGGAATATTTTACTCGTTGACAGTTTTGCTCTAGGGGGAACGTATAAAAAATTAATTTTCTTAACTTTTTATTTTCAACTTCCACAGAAGACAAATTGTCTTCTCACAAATTCCGACCTTATTTGATGAAATTTTGTAATTGGCATATATGTCATGGGGAAATACTTAAGACAATAAATGCTTTTCCACTTTTTTGGGATACGCTGTATATAATATCTGATGCTTTTCTTTAATCTGAAGAAATATATAAATCCTCTAAATAAGCAACATATAATTTTACCAATCTATTTATAAAATTTTTATTTCATTATAAGTAACATGCATCACAAAATCAGGAAAATATATTAATTTAGTAAAAATCTTGAAAAATGACATTCGTTTGATTTTTTCATTTATTTTATCAGTTCAAATTTCAAACAGTTTAAATATTTCTATAAATGTCTTTCATTGCTAATAAATACGTCAAAAGTCCAACTAGAGACAATGTCTTTAAAATAATGCTATTTAAAATTATGTTCATTCTATTGGTTGCAAACTAACATTTTACCATTTCTAGACCTTCTTCTAAGATTTGATTTTGAAAGTGAAAAATCAAGGTCAGCAGTTTCTTCTAAACTCTTAAACTAATTACATTTACATTTGGCCTATTGGAACCTATTATTTTTTTATTCACAGTGAAGACTGAAATTAAATGACTAACTCACATTATGAAATCAAATAAAGGAACTTTCTGTGGAAATGAGTCAGAATGTGCCAACACAATTTTTTACAAACGTGTTCGTTCTAGTGGCCAACAATCACAACTAGTAATTTTCAACTATGACACTAATTGGTGGTAATTTAAGAAACTAATGTCATTCACTGATGTCCAGTAGAGTAAACTCGTTTGCAGAAAGCCCTGATGGAACATTCTCACCCCATCTGACACTTAATTCTTCTATGTCTAAAATTGTTATTTTACACTTAGTTTAGAGTTGAGAGCAATTAATAAGGGAATCATAGACCCTCCAGTACTTAAAAATTGACAACATTCATATAATTATGCAAAATATATAAAGATATTGAGATAAGAAGATATGGCAAAAACTGGTGTAAATCTCGGCTTTCATTCCAGATAATTAACATCAACTTGAAAAGGATTATCAATCATTTGTGAGTTTACAATAGGTAAAATAAGCAAAATCAGTAGAGTTACATTGATTTTTTATGGAGGGGGATTTGTCTGCATTTTTACTTAGTAAGCTTATTTTTTACTTTTATTACGCATCATAGAATTGTGACAGTCATGTGGATCGTCTTTTTCATTGAATAAAATTGGGTATATTTTTTAAAGTTTCCAGAATGGTTCTATTACAGAATATTCTGCTAATAATGGCGCTCAAAACATTTACTTTGTGTATTTATGTATTGGATTATTGTTTTATGACTGTATTAATTGGTGGTGAGAAAGCAGAGAAAGATGTGATGGTATTGAACATAGACTACTGGACAGTTGCTAAGGACGGATGACAATATCATCCATAGCAACCATAAATTGAACGGAAGCAAAATATTGAAAACTGGAACAAGTGCGGAATACAGAAAGATGAGGCGTGAGTATGCAAATTTTCTTTCCTATGCCTGTTCGTCACGAGATAGCACTGGTAAGAGACTTAAAGAATTTGCCGTGGGTGAAGAGTTGTCATTCCAAGTGAAAGTTTTACGAGGAAGATTTAATTGACGAATTGAAGACCTTTATCCTTGCACTGACAGAAGAGTGGGATAAATTGACTCAACAGCTGATGGATAATGTTGTACAAAGCTTGACACGACGTGTGGAATGTTGCGTAGCACCCCACGGTGGACACATCCCGTACTGACACCTTTCTCAAAGGTACCCGCTCTCATTCATTTGCGTTTCTCCGCACACAGCTTCAAATGGACACTTTTTTCCTTTCAGATGGTTTCAAAATCCTTTGTATTTTACAGAACAATAAATGATCTTTATTCTAATGTCCGAACAGTGTGGCAACAAAATTTTATTTTTCTAGACCTCCACCGCCGCTTAATGTTATGCTCATTCTAATTTCTGATCTGTCCTTAGCAATTGTTCAGCAGTGCAATTAAGGGATCCATTTTCCCTTTGAAGAAATTTCCGATGTTCTTTTCTTAAATCAGAATCGTCAATCACGTAGTTTTAACAGAAAAATTAATGAAAAACTATTTAGATTAAGCATTATAAACATTTATTTCAGCAATAGTCAGTCTATTCAAAAACCATATATAAAGTGCAGATCTCATATTCTGCCAATTGTTGAAGGCAAGCTAACGAGCCTGGGCAAGATAAAGAATGACTTATTTTAACCTTCCATCTAGCGCGCCTGCGCATATTTTACTACAAACGGGATTTTTCAAGCCCTGATCTCACATTCGGAGTGAAAACTGTCTGAATGCCATTGCTATTCCTTCATGCGACACTCCTCTTCAGAATTAAATGGATTTGTCCGAGTTTCAAGGCGATTTCATTCCATTTTATGTTTCTGTAGTAAAAAATACGACGTTCGCATGCTTGTGTAATTTTATTTTTTTTTTCACGTCTTACCGTTTCAGTTTGATAATTCTATATCCAGTGCGCATTACAGCGATTTAATATTTCATTTTACATTGTGAAAAATATTTAATATGTAATAAGCTAGCCAATAAGCCGAAGAATTTTCTTGAAAACCCTCAGTCTTATGAAA
This sequence comes from Araneus ventricosus, assembly GCA_013235015.1. Lineage (NCBI taxonomy): Eukaryota > Metazoa > Arthropoda > Arachnida > Araneae > Araneidae > Araneus > Araneus ventricosus. The sequence continues at coordinate 2,339 of BGPR01038592.1, read as the reverse complement.
ACACCTCAATACTCGAACCCAAAAAATCTTATCATCGTCATATGACATTACCATGTCTTTAAATCTAAATTATTCATCACAACCTGAAAAAAGCAAGTTAACAGCAACCAGCATTGAAAACAAGAGGTTGTGGTTTTTTTGTTTGAAAGAAATAAAACGATCATCAAAATCCATGAAATACAGTAGGTGCAATATATAGTATACTTGTAAGCGTCACTCTCTGGCAGGAGTTCAATGTTTCGAATTCAATGATAATGATAAGAAACTAAGAAGAAAGTCTTTGTTGTGCAATCTTAGTTGGTCGTATACTATTTTTCATTATATATTGCTTAATACCTTTTTCAGAAAAAAATAGTGTTAAATCTCATCGTTTTCTCGGATTTCAGTATAATTTTAGATTTGCATATAGATTTTGCAAATAATGTAAAAAATAATTTTCACTCTGGATGAAAGGATTTGCTTTTCTGATGTGTCTCTTATTACTTTAATGAAGTGACTTACAACTGCAAGGGTGAAAAAGAAAAAACTTATTGTGTCGTAAGAAGTGCGGCACGCGCCCGCTCGTGTAAAAATTTTTAGTGTGCCCGCTGGAAGGTTAAGTTCATGCTACTTTTACTTCATCACTATATGCTTATCATTAGCGCTGTACACTGCTAGAAAGTAAAAAATCGCAAAGTGAATTCACTGTCGCCATTTCATTGTTTATTATAAAGTGCTCGTGTATATTGTTTGATGTAGTGTAATTTTCAAGCCCTTAAAGACCCTTTAATAAGCTTACCTGTGAATGAGATGTTGATTCAGAAAGAAACAGAGGAGGTGGAAGAAGAACGTTTAAATCAGCGAAGAAAACAGGATCGTGGTGCAAAAAAAGAGTTATTACAAAGAAACTGAAGTTTGATTCATATAAGAAAACAAAGAAACCCGAAGAGTCATGACGTCAGCTGAAACTTACAAAGCCCTTCATCCAAATGATGACCTTCCATCAGAAGATTGGATGGAGTGTTGCAAATCTCACACAAGGTGGCAGGAGGGCTACTCCGGGTCTGAAGGAAGAAAATTTGTGTGAAATTTTTGTAAACGCAAAACATTGGTTTTGAGTTAATTAATTTAATATCAGTTAAACTTTTAAACATAATAACCCTTCAATAACATACTAATAAAGGAAAAAAATACTTAAGGATGCTTAATTAATTATTGTTCTGCAATATATTTTCTAAAAATAAAAATGTATTCAGCTGTTATCATGATTGTCATTTTATCCCGTGACCAAAGTCATCTTGCTCCGGTAGCGGGAAAAGTTTACACTTCTGCTTTTATTTAAATGGCAAAATAACTTGATTATATTAAAATAAAAATTTCTCCGTTAAAGAACAGCATCATAATGGTCAATCTGATAATATATGCGAAGAAAAAAATACCTCAAATTAAATTTAATAAAAATTGTTAACTGTTAACACCGCCAACTTGCGTTGGTCTCATCTACTTTCTATTTATGATTTAGTAAAATTCATCCTAATATGCTTTAACTAATATTCTGCCTTTTAGAAACAAACCTGCTCTGAAATATAGTAGACTTCGGTTTTTGAATTATATTCATTAAAAATGATTCTTTGAAATTGAACCATTATTATTCATGTGGTATTTCATGATTAGATCCCAAGATGGCAGCACACTGGTCGATAATACTAATATAATAAGGCCAGATACTCCGATAACGCTCTAACGTCACCATCAATAAAACTCGTGCATAGTACTGCGAAATGTTAAACAGCTGTTTAAAACTCTCTCTAAATTGTTACTCTAAAACTAAAATAAACTCTTCTTTCATACTCTAAATAAAGAATCTCCAGTTTACCGACTTTAATTG
>BGPR01038591.1:0-14646 GCA_013235015.1 Araneus ventricosus | reverse complement strand
GATATCAGTTAAGTTGCCATAAAATTTTTTCTCTAATTTTACTAATCTTTTAAAATAATTTTTGGCAAATTTTCAGCAATACTTTTCGTTGTTGCAACGCAATTCAAACCGTTTAAATTGTTTAAATAAAGAATTTATTTTTATTTGCATGTTTCTTTTCATTATTGAAATCTAAGGTAATATTTTAATGTTTAACGATATGTTTTAATCAGCATAATTTCTTACAGCTAATATGCTGCTGGAAGATTCGGAGTTGAAGTGAACCAAGTCCATGAGATTAATTTCTGAGAAAACAGATTTTAAAATTAATTATTTGCATTTAAAGTAACAGTGTATTCTTCATTTTTCTAACTGCTTGGGGGATACAGATTGAACTACGGACTTAAATTATTATCACACGGAAAATAAAACTTTCCTACACTACCATATTTATTCGAGTTAAAGGAAGTTTTAATTGTGAAAGATTTAGAAATACAATTATATTAACAAACAACGAATGAAAAAGAACGAAGAGGAATAAGAATCTGGTAGATGACGTCATCAGAGGCCTTCATCCATGCAGATTAAAAAATGGAATAGGTTTTCTGTCGAGGGAAAAAGACTTTAAGGTCTAAATTTGAATTTTCCTCTAAGGCCTGAACCTAATCCGGAACCTCTTTCACAATTAAAACTTCTCTTAATTCGTATTTATATCTTCGCAATATTTTTCCTGGATGATTCTTCACTTGCGCGCACGAAATAAATTGCTTCTTGTTTTGTCTTTTTTAGATATTCAATCCTACACTACTACCATGTCAGTGTGAGTGCAAAACAGACAAATCATGGACTCTATATTGAAGCATCTCGTAGATTCATCTATTGAAAGCAAGTAACTTTCTTTGTACAGTTTCTGAAACATCCTTTGATTTATTTCCTTTTCAGAAGAGTAATAAAACGTTTAAATGTGAACTTCTGCCAACTTAGGTTTGTTATTTTCACTTTTACACAATGTCATTTGGAGTTAATGGCTTTCCTTATCATTTTTTATAAATCTCTTTCAATGAATCAAATCTTTGGGTTGTGAGAACTGAATAAGGAACTTACGTTTCTATAACATCAATTCTCTTTTTAACACATAAAACATATTCATCAATTCACAGACTGAAACACCGAAATTACTTTATTGCTTCTTTTTACTGACTAGCCTTCCGCAGAAATGTTACATTGGATTATTTGTTGTTTCTTCCACATTAAAAAAAATTCACATTTTGAATTTGTTATGCATAAAAGACGTGCAATAAAATTACCTTTGAAAAAATACTTTTTTATCCTTATGAATATTTTTTATACAGTAATAGAGTAATTTTTTTTTACCAAAATCTTAAAGCTAGCTGCCACAAGATAGTTTTCAAAACTAAGATTATTCTTAAAGTAACATAAGAAGGCATTTAAATTTACATTTTTTTTAACCTTTTAAATGTCTCATAAGTTTATGACAAAAGCAATTGTTTTTTATTTTTCAAGAGGTTTCTGGCAATAAATAGTGCTGAATGAAGGAATTTTTACTTTCCCAAGATTGTGCAAAATGTCTTTACTCTACTTTTCTTTTCTATTTAAGTTTGTATCTCGATTATACTTATCTTTATTAAATCAGATTAGAGCTATGATATTTAATACTCATTCTATTCATTTAGTTACTTATATAGACATAATTTCATATTTAAAATATACCACTTCAAATCCATACATAATTCAATTCCACATATATTGGATTGCTTCATGTTAAAAATTCTTTAATGAGAAGATTCTTATCTTTGAAAAATCTAATCTTATTCAATAAAATTAACCCATCAACCGGCTGGGACGTAGGAAGTGGCTCTACGATGACTATTCTGAAACTGGCTTCGTCGCAGAAAGTCCTTCTTCGATAGTTACTCTAAAACCGGCTCCGACGTAGAAAATTGCTCACTGTTTCTCACCCTAAAACCGGTAGTGACGTAAAAAATCACTAGTGCTTTCCCCCTTGCTCATAAGAAGCGAAGCGGGTCAGCAGCTTCTCAAGGTCGTTTTGTGGTTTTCACTGGCAATTAGAATTTGGATGATCACTTTTTGGGGGATAAACTTTTTATGTAGAGGAATACCGTCAGGATCGTTTGGTGATGGTAAACAAAAACTTTATCACTGATTTAAATATTTGGTTGTTTCACTGCAATTATTGAACATAAAAGTGTGATGAAATGTTGCAAACCTACACAAGGGGCAAGTATAAATGGGCCCGTATAATATTCTTCAGGTTCCTTCCCTCTTCTATTGTTGTTTCCCTCTATTGTTGGTCCTACCCATGCTGTTATCCGAGCTTCAAAATCGCCGGGATAGTGGAGAAAATTAACCCCTGTTGTTATTCGGGACAATAGATCCAGTGGGACAGAAAACTTACTACGCAGGTTTTCGAACATTCCGTGAGTTATTCTTCGACCAATTTGCTTTCACCATTTAGTTACAGAGGGGCCATTTTCAAAGCATTCACATGAAATATTTTTCCGTTCAAAGGGTTAAATTTACTAAGCATCTCATGTCATTAGTTTATGAAGAATTCAATACAAGACTTAAATTTTGATTTGTTTGTAGTTTCACATAATAGAGAAATAAATATTTTCATAATTATTTTTCTATATGCATCTGGGGACTTTTTATGGATGACAAAGATTTATAATGAGAACTAAACTGGAAACCTTTTTAAGCTGACATGAAAACAGTTAAACCCTTTAATCGTTTAGTTTTCTATTTATTCTTCAATCTTATTTTCAGTCTTTTCCAAAGCAACTTCACAAGAACTCACTTGAATCACATAATGGTTCTTTTATTGCATAATAGTAACACCAACACCCAAATAAAAGCAATGCATATTGAATAATTGTGAATTAATAAACTGGGCCACTAATGAAAAACTGACAGTTATTTACTAATTTTTGGTAGCTTTATATTTGTTACTTTAATAATATCTATGCTATTATTATAAAATCTATGTTAGTGTTTGAATCACATGAAAACTCATAGTGACAAAAACCAGTTCCTGTCGAGATAATGGCCCATTTATCTACAGTTTTAATTCACTCCAATATGTCAATTCACTAGTTAATACGTACGTTTTTATAAGAGCTTAATGAGAAATCATTAGTTACACAATATTCCTCTCACTATATGGCGATAACACCATGGAACAAATGAAACTTATATAATAATATCTTAGTTAAATAATGAATTCACAATATTCGTAAATGCCAAAAATTAGTTTAACCCGTGACGACTCGCAAAGGGTCTCCGACACCCCACGCCATGTAAAATGTGAAAAATACTGACTTCCCTTTAATCTAAATGAGTCAAACCCATGCTATCTGCCTTTAAGGTCACATTGAACAGACGGAGCGTGTTTCAAGAATTTTATTATTATTTTTTTTATTGGAATTCATCATAAGGAATGCGAAACACCCTCTTGCGCGTCCTCGTGTCAGGTTTCTTTGATCAATTGAATGATCTTATTATGAACAGGAAAATAATACTATATCTCTATTTAAGTTTTAGGAAGGAAACAAGTGAATTTAAGAACTTTCTATTTTTCTTAACACTCTGACTCCTAATCCGGCCGTAACCGGCCATGCAACTTCTATACTAGTTAGGCGGATGTCGGCCGGGTGCTGTTCCGAAAGGGGGAAGAAGGCAGTTTGGCGAATGGTCTTTAAAGGGACACTTAGGGGAGAGATGAGAGACGAAAGGCCTGCCATTCATATCTCCCACCTCCCGTTGTGAGGAGAAAAGAGGGGACGGGGCGAACGAATCCATTTCACAGATCAATTAGCAAGCAAACCTCCGTATACAACTGTAATCAGATTTTGGGAACTCTTAGTAGTCAGAGGGTTAAATAGAGATTTTTGCGGCTACAAGACTTTTATATAGGATAATATTGTAAGTGAAAATGTCAGGACATTGATGCAAAAGTTATACTATTCTGAACGTAATGCAACTGTAGTCGGTTGATACATGTGTTATCCGATTTCACAAAAACTATTGGAGGAAGGTCTTAAAATTATAGAAATTAATCTGGAAAATAAAAGTTTTATTACGCCCTAAATATATTAGATCTAAAGATAAAGTCCATCAGAATTCTTATTTGGATTTCTAAAAAAAAAATGGTTTCCCTTGTACCGAAGAAAATTAGAAGCAGTGTTTTCCTTTCGAAATTGTATAAAGATTATTATATTGACGATTATTTACTATAAAAAATGTCGAAAACATGTATGTAAGAAATATACTTTCTTATATGCTCGCAATGCGTTGAAAAATAAAATGTATTATTTACTAAATTTTTTTCGTCTAAAAATGTGTTCTTGTGTAATTGAAAGTATTTGCATAGATCATTTGGAACAGATATAGCATAAAAATGTTGTTAGTTTTGCTTAAATAGCGAAATAACGAATTGGGGTGTCGCACACTCCCTTGCGCTTCGCGTTACTCTTCGTAGTGCGCGTCCTCGCGGGTTAATATAAAATATGTAATTTAACCCTTTGATTCCTAAGGCTATTGAAATAAAGGGACCTCAAAATACAGGAACGTCCGAGCTCCTCTATCAAAGATAAAGGAAATTCACTTTCCCCGCTCAAAAACCACAATGACAGCTGGCATTGTCCGAATTGTAAGAAAACTCCTCTCTTCCCCAAACACATCTGGGCGAGCCACTCTAACAAAGAAAGCACGTGCCGCGGGTGTGAAATCAATCACACTTTAACGAAAGGGGTGGTGGAAATTTCAGAGTGACATTCAGACGTTTCGGACCGCTATCATCTTTTGCTTGAAGGGACGTTTCGGACCTTCCAGTATCGATAGAGTTAAACTCGCCGCGATGTTTTAACGGTCTCTTTTTAAACATATTTGGACTTCTCAGTAATTTTTCTTAAATGTTCTACAGTTGAATACTCTGAATTAAAATTAAGGATGTCTACATTCTAATAAGCAGTTCTTCGTTCTTCAAAGCTGTCTCTTCATTGTTTATGCCAGTTTCACACCATCACTTGAAATAACGTTGCATATATTATATATACTCAATTTGAATTACTTTTGTAGGCAGTGAAAAAAACTGAAGTAGCCATGATGAATACGGAATATTTCACTTTTCCTTCGCCTAAAGCAGATGTTTTGTGTTTAAGGAAAGAAAAAGACACGCTTTTCTCGAAATTGTTTTTGTCATTTATTTGCATCAAGTGGGAAGTACAAGCGATATTTCAAAGAAAGATTTAGCTTATCCTTTCAATCCAGATAAGTTTCGGATGGCTACCGTCTTTTGCTTGAAGGGACGTATGGGACGGTCACGTATCGACAGAGTTAAATTAAATTTTCAATGATTTGAAAGTAAACCACATACAATTTAACAGAATATTTAAAAAATGACCAGAAGAGAATAAAATAAACTTACTTTCATTATGTTATTCAATAAAATATATAATCTTTACTTCCAATTTCATTAATAAATACTTGTTTAAAGTAACTTTACCAGAACTCCCTCGAGTCCCATAATATCTCTAATTGACCGATGATAACAGCACACCACTAATGAAACCGGGATAATAAGATCTTGATTCAACATTGAAGACACAAACTTGGCCAATGCCGAAAATTCAATAAACATCGCGTGCATATGCTTCCATTTTTAAACATCCACTTTATTCCGCGGGTTATTCAAGCCCCGAACTTCAAGTAATTGAACACGCAGACACCAGATTCGAGAATACGCTCCCCCGAGACAAATGATGCCACCGCAACAGTCGTAATATAATCGAATTTAATTCGTTTCCGTTCAGAGATTAAAATTACTTCCTACCTATATGTCATTTTACTCCAGCTCATCCAACTCGCTATCGGATGCCATAAGACATATAGATTTCTGTAATTGGTAGAGCATTGGGAAGATGTGTTTGCGGTTTCTCTAAGGAACATTATTTATGATTCGATAGTGCTTAGGAAGATGAGGCATTTTAACTTTGTGAAGGTAAAAGTTTTGTTGAATGACGCTGAATTGTATGTGGGAAGATGGGTTTTGAGTTATTAAGAGATTTCAAAATATAATCAATGTCTGTTTTATTGATTTTTCTGAAAATCTCTTTGGCATGAGTAACTGAAAACATCAAAAATGCCACAACTTAGTGGCAGATTTGATTGGATTTGAAGCGTTTAATTTTATAATGATGCCTCGAGTTAATATATATGACAAGTTATGGATGGTGAATTAAATCTCACTTTGTTAATATTCGTAACACATTTAGATATATATTTTGGTAAAAATTATATCTTTAACTGTGCATTTTATGTACATTTCTATGAAGTTCAAAAATTGTTTTCAGTTGTTTACAAAATGCTGATGACTGTTTACAAAATGATAATCTCTATGATTCTCCATACTTTTTTATGTTTACTTCGTTAATGATCAATTTTTGTTTTTTTTATTACAAAACAGTAATCAAAAATTGCAGCAAGTAAAAATTGCAAATAAGTAAAAAATTTCAGCCCACCTGCTGGCGACATTTGTAACTAATTTTGATTGGATTGTGATGTGAATGCAATGATTTCTTGGAAAAGAATTTTTCAATCAAATGTAATTTCTGATTCTGTATTTTAAATAATAATGTTTGAGGACATACAAGGTGATTCTAAAGAGTTGGAAAAATACTTTAGCTTTCAAAAAAAAATTATTATTAAGAGAAATAATTGATTGAAAAAATGCATTTAATTAACTTCAGACTTTATTTTTGTACGAATTTTAAATATATCTATCATTTAAAATTTCTAACTCTACTACAACTCCGAAGTGCTGTCAAATTGTAAGCTTGATTTACTCAGTTACTTGGATTGTGTATAATCAACAATTACATTTGTTTATGAAATATTTTAAAAGAACATTAGAGTATTTTGAAGTCCGCCCTTATGAAAAACATTTATTTCTAATAATTTATGACAGATATTTCATCTTTCATTTTTTCTGGATTTTTGGCAATAAATGTATGAGTTTAATACGTCACTCATGTTATAACCATAATTTAAAATAATATCTTAAAAATTTCTTAAATTGTTCATAAAAATTACGTTTCATATGATAATTTTAAGAGTTCGTGAGACTAATTTTAAAAAATTTAGTTAAATGTGTGTGGGATACATTATATGGAATTTCGTACATGAGATAATATTTTCCTAACTTTACATCAAGGACTCCTCAATTTTGAAATAAAATAATTTAGCAACATAGATCAATAGAAGTATGAAACCAATTGCATATTTGTTTTGAAAGCCTTAAGGGGACACATTACCTTCTCAAATTTTTTTATTTGAAGTATTATTGACAAAGTTTTCATAGTATCGAGACTTAGCAATCATATAAAGTCATTTTGAGGAGAAAGAATCCATTTTGATCTGCCTGTTTAGTTGAAATTTATATTTTTTTAAAAGAAAAATTCAATTTTTTAAAATCCCTACTACTTTTTCAAATATGAATATTTTTGCTTCAAACTTTATTTGGAGATTCACTGAAATACATTACACACTGTGCATATAATTTAAAATGTATCTAATATTCGCTTAAATATAGATATTTTACTAAATTATGTGGTGAAAAATGGGGAAATTTAATAGTACCTCATTTTATATCTTGCATATAAAAACACTAAGCAATTGAATGCTTAATGCATGCACAGTTTTCTCATACACATAATGATAAAAGTGCGCAAAAAATTTGAAATCTACATATTAAAAAGGAAAAAAAGCCTTAGCATTTTAAAACATGAAAGTGCAGAAAAGTCCGACATGGAGAAAAGGCCTTTTAAAGTTGTCATTTGCGCATGTTTATCATTGGTCATCATAAGTAATAGCCTAAATAACTTCTGAAATATTAAAGGTAGAAATTTGAAATTTTGATACATTAAGTAGAACAATAAGAGCAACGAAATAAGCAAATAAAATGAAAATTGTTATTTTGACCATTTTTTGGGTAATGTGTCGTCCTCTTAAAAATCTGATACAGAAGTTTTAGAATTATTTACAAATACGCAATACAGAGGATGACTGAAAATTCCGTTCTTGTTATGCGCCATCTGTGTGCTGCGAAAAGTGCATATTTTGAATGGTTTCGGATGTGATTGCAATGATTGCTTGGAAAAGAATTTTTTAGCCTCTTTCTCAGACTCCGTAGTACGACTACAGCATACAGTCCCACCTTCTGGCAACATTTGTAACTAATTCTGAATCTTCTGTATCAGGTTCTTACCTCTTTCAAAACAAACATGCAATTAGTTTCATTCTTCTACCGATCTCCTTTGCCGAGTCCTTTAGTTTTAAAAGGGGGACACTTTCTTGTACACCCTATAATTTATAGCTACACTTAAATTTTGAGATTAACAGCGTTTAACTAAAACATGATTTCTAACGATTACTTAGAGTAAAAGTATTAAATACATGTTACAAAAATGGTGGAAAATACAACTGTTATACAATTATCTAAAGCCGAGTACAGTGATTGAATACCATTGTAAGGGGAAGAACTTGAAAAATGTGGAACACAATACCACAGTAAAATATTTGTAAAATGCACAAAATTTCTTTTATTATGCAATAAATTCCTTTCAGAGAATGCAAGTGCTTCCAGAATATACGAACACACACGCACACGCACACGCACACGCGCACGCGCACACGCACACGCGCACACGCACACGCACACGCGCACACACACAACACACACACACATATAATTTTGTAAAACGAGAGAAAATGGCTGTTTATTGCAATAAAAGTATTCGTTTTAGTTTCTTGTGAAAGCGCAAATTATTGTAACTATAATTGTTCATTTAATCATTGTATTTATTTACATTTTCGATTATGCTTGTCTTAATGAGCTTTCACAAGTTATTCAGGAAACATACAACAACTAAAGACGAATAAGATTTAAACATCAATTCTGAACGAGCTGCTTACACGTATGACATTTCCTAATAGGAATTTCTGCGTTTTTTCAATAAGAATGAAGTTTAATAGCAGAGCACAAGTGCAACCAATTAGCTTAATTAGGACCATAATTTTCGCATGTAACAACTCTGGAAAAAAACTTCTCCTCCGCATGAGCCTGTACTGACACCCACTTTTGCAGTGATATCGGAAGCAATAATGATCCTGCACCAATTACCACTATTTCAACACCAGAGGTTTTCTGGATAATTACGGCCACCAAAACGGATGAGTAAATCGGGAAAATCAGTATTTATCAACTCCGAGACTCTTGGCGCGGTGAGATTGTTAACTGCTCCTGGTTTTACGTCTCATTAACTGTGGCTTTGCGTATCTATCGCTCCCGTTTAGTGCTATTACCGCTCAGCATTGGCGCATGCTCCGTGATGCTCTTTGTATACCTGGGAGGCTAATTAACAAGGCCCCGACGTCGCTTGTTCATTTTCGATTCGATTTTTGAATGCTAACTAGTGGTTTCGCGGTAGAAGATTTTTCGATTTAACCGATATTTAAAATAAGTATTTTTGATACTTACACGCAAAATTGCACATTTGGTGAAAAATTAAGACTTTCTGTTTCTGTTTATTGGAATTCAAATATGAAGAAACTGATATTCGAATGAAGAAAAAAAAATGCTCCGCATATGAGGTATTCATCATGGATACCTTATAAAAAAACTATATACATGTATAGCAATCTGACCCAAAATATAACTTGTTATATAAGAACATGCAAAAACAAAGTAAACAAGACATAACAAAATGCAAATCATAAACTAAAAAATTGTAAATTAAACAAAATTACCAACCCTAAAATAAATAAAATCTAAAAAATTGAAAATACTAAATATACTAAGAGCAAAAGGCATATTTAAGCATCTAAATGTTAACTGTAAATGAACTCTATTGCTTTCAAAACTATTGAAAAAGGCAGTCCAAATATATATGCAGTTTTCAACAATTAAATTCGTAGCTTGGCTGTGGACTAGCCTAGCCAGGTTAAATCAATTTTGCTGTACAGACCATCCCTGTTACTGAATTTGTTGAAGAACAAAAATTTACCTAAAATGAAAGAATTATATATATAGAGAGAGAGTATAAATCGAAAAATGAAAGAGTATAAAATGTGAATTGAAAAACGCAATAAAAGCACAATAACGTTTCTTCAGGGGATGAAGTTATTGTGAATTGCTAAATATAAAAGTTTGACATTTTCTTGCAATCAGTTATGCCGCAAGGCCTAAGACATTGATTTTCATCCCTAATGCCAAACCAACCCAAAAACAGAGAGAGGAGTTTTGAATAATTAAAACGGAATTACGATGTGATAACATTAGAGAAAAGTAAGAAAAAATATTTTACGTACCAGAAGGACTGATGTTGACGTGGCAGTGTATGCGGAGGGTCACGGTACAGACTGGCGTTGAAGGGGTGTGAACAGAGTGTCAAGTAACAGATTTCGCGCTTAGCTTTGGCTGTTGCCAGGGGAGTGTAGTGTGTTGTGAACGATGAAGATTAAATGAAGAGCGATAACGATAGATAGCGCAGAGAAATCAGTAAAAATTGTGAGACCAGTGAAAAATGTTTAAAAGATGCGTTTTCGAGGTAAAATATCAGACATTACCGACTTGCGTGACCCTACCACGAAGATTATACTTCGCGTCGGCATCTCTCTCATAAGCAATCCTTTACTTACATCTTAAATCCATTAATCAGAGGTTCGTAAAGTGAGGGGGGAATTTTATTAATGTTGAGGCTATTTCTTAAGTGCATGATTTGCTTTTTGGCCGAATTAGTGTTATTGCAAATTTTGTCGATTCTTATAAGTTGATTGATAATTGTATTTTTGTAGATTTTATATGAGATATTAGAGTTCCAAAAAATAAATTTATTGACGTTAAATTTGAATTCGTTTCTTTTGTCGTGAATGTCAATTTTTAAGTCGTTTTTGTGGTCTAAGCATAAATCAAGAAAAATCGCTGAAGATTGATTGTTGCTGGTTTTAATTAGTTTGAGTTCTTCTGGGTAGATGGTATTGCAAATAGAGCTGAAGTCTTGAAAATTAAAAATTATAATATCGTCAATAAATCGGAAGGCAGTATGGAGGTTTAAAACGAAATTTCTTTCGAAGGAATGAAGAAAGAGGTTGGCTAGTAAAGATTAGAAATTTGTTCCTTGTGGGATGCCTTTTATTTGTTGGAAAATATTTTCTCCGTTAAAGATAAAGTTATTGAATATGCAGTAGTTGATGAGGTCTTCCCAGAAAGTTAGTGGGATTTTAAAAAGATTTTTAAGATCATAGAAGTAGTTCATTCGTACCTCTTGTAATTTATTTATTGGAATACTTGTGAAGAAATCTTGAAAGTCGTAGGTTTCTCTTGTATCAATTTTGTTATTATTAAGGAATTCAATTACTTTGTTATTGTTTTTTATAATCCATGTGAAATTTTCTTGCTCAATATGATTTAAGATGATATTAAGATGTTTTGAAAAAATGGTTCCAGGTTTGTTCATGTAGGTGTTAGTGCCGCAGGTGATATATCTGAATTTAATTGGCTGTTTATGAAATTTTGGATATATAACAATATATGGTAGATTATTATTTGCATTATGGCAGTTAATCTTTTTGTTAAAAGCTGAAATTTTTTTCTTAACGGTGATAATATTTGATTTATTGAGTTTGTAAGTTTCTGATGATTTTAATTCCTTATCTAAAATTTCGAGATATTTCAATTCGTTTTTTTTCATATCCTTTCGAATTTGATATGAATGTTTATAATTTATTTTATTGTTATGAAAGAGTATAAAATGTGAAATGAAAGCATGAAGAAGGAATTCAGCTGTTTGGAATTGCAGCTTTTAGTGCGTTCATTGTGTATGTGATATATTTATATATATTTTTCCATCTGTTACTATTCGCATTTTGTCTTTACTCGGATATACTTTCAATTCGTTTTTTCATATCCTTTCGAATTTGATATAAATATTTGTTATTTTATTTTATCGTTTTTCTATTATGTTTTGTCTCTTATATATATATATATATATATATATATATATTAGAGTTGGCTTTTTGTTTGCAACTCATTCTCTTATAGTGAAGTTGCAAATGCATTCTCCATGATCTTCTCTGCATTCATAGGAGTATCATTTACAAGGGATATTTGAGGTCACTATGAAGCTTATTTCTTAATATTTTTTGGTTCAATTAGGCATTAATAAGAAAATTTCAGGCATCTTTGAATTGACATATCACATTAGCTTCAAATCTCTGAAGCGACAGGAAAATTATTAAGAGTTCATACATCGCATATGGAGCCATCGTCAAAGGAAAAGGAAAAGGATGACACCTGCGTCTGCATCCCTGCAACAACATTTATACAACAATTTCAGATGTTTGAGCGTCAGAAGATTTTATCTTTCCCTTACGGTAATACAGTTGCTGTGCCATCAGATTATCTTTCTTCTGTATTCGGGCTGGCACAACACATGTACACTTAAACCAGTAATTTGTGGAGTATGTCCTGTGCAGTGAAAACTATTAAGAGTTCATACATCTAATATGAATCCATCGTCAAAGGAAAAGGATGACAACTGAGTCTGCATCCCTGCCACAACATTTATGCAACAATTTGAGATGTTTGAGCGCCAGAAGATTTAATCTTTTCCTTACGGCAATACAGTTGCTGTGCCATCAGATTATTTTTCTTCTACATTCGAGCTAGTACAACACATGCACCGTTAAACCAGTAATTTGTGGAGTATGTTTATCCTGTATATCATTTCACTTTCGTGCTCTACTGTATTTACATGTTCTCTACACTGTACTGACTGCTAATGAAGAGTGAAGAAGATTTAATCTTTCCCTTACAGCAATACAGTTGCTGTGCCATCAGATTATTTTTTTTCTAAATTCGGGCTGGCACAGCACAAGCACTCTTAAACCAGTAATTTGTGGAGTATGTTTATCCTGTGTATCATTTCACTTTCGTACCCTCCTGTTTACATGTTCGCTACACTGGACTGACTGTTCAAGAGTGAAAAATCAGTAACTTTAATTTTGAAGAGAATGGTAAACCCCATTTTCCATTGACTTGATAAGTGAAAATATCTCCATGCTTCTTCTAAAAATCTCGTTATAACCCTTCACACCCAATTAAGAAACACACCCAATTTTGTCTTCTAAAATATGGAGAATAAGACTGAAGCGCTAATGCCTGTTGTTACCCTTGGGATACTTACCGAAAAAGTAATTACAAAAATTTACAACATACAGATGACAACCTGTGTACTGATGAGAAAATAAAAATAAATTTATGTTTTTCATTTGCATCTTTTTTGCTTTGTTTGTACGCTTGAGAAAACCATATTTTATTCTACGATGTTAAAGGAAATTATTTATCCGTATTATTAGTTCTTAAAATTCATCTGTGTTCCATATTATAGAATTTAGTCAAGGGAATTTCTTTCTCAACAAAAGAAATATTATATTAGAAATGAAAGTCCAAAAACAGTCCTTGTATTAGAAATGAAAGCCCCAAAACAGCCCTTATATTAGAAATGAAAGTCCAAAAACAGTCCTTGTATTAGAAATGAAAATCCACAAACAGTCCTTGTATTAGAAATGAAAATCCGAAAACAGTCCTTCTATTAGAAATTAAAGTCCACAAACAGTCCTTATATTAGAAATGAAAGTCCAAAAACAGTCCTTATATTAGAAATGAAAGTCCAAAAACATTCTCACATCAGTTTTTACAAAAATCGGGCATTTAAGGGTTAAGTTGAGATATGAAAACTCCTCTCTTTATCCATCTATTATATAAAGATTAACGTGCATGAGATTCATATACACGGTGAATCTTCTGTGGCAAAGGGTCTCGAAGCTATCACAAGGTCACGGTGACCTTGACATTCGACTCACATAATCATGAGAAACCCCTTGATTTAACAGTGATCGGGATTGTGTTTGAAATTCGGAAATCAAACTGCAAGTCCTTATATTAGAAATGTGTTGAAGTCCTTATATTAGATTGTGTTTGAAAATCGGAAATCAAACTGAAAGTCCTTATATTAGAAATGAAAGTCCAAAAACAGTCCTTATATTAGAAATGAAAGACCAAAAACAGTCCTTATATTAGAAATGAAAGTCCAAAAACATTTATATATCAGTTTTTTTTAAAAAAATCGGGCATTTAAGGGTTAAGTTGAGATATGAAAACTCCTCTCTTTATCCATCTATTATATAAAGATGAACTTTTAGGAGATTCATATACACGGTGAAATGTCGGTGGAAAAGGGTCTCGAAGCTATCACAAGGTCACGGTGACCTTGTCATTCGACTGGCATAATCATGAGAAACCCCTTGATTTAACAGTGATCGGGATTGTGTTTGAAATTTGGAAATCAAACTGAAATTCACGAGATAAATTAAGGCAATATATTCTTTGTGTATCGAAACTCAGAGATTAAGAGAATAATATTCTAATGAGGAAAGGAAAATGGTAATTTCAATCGTAGTTTATGAGGAAATCTGTGACGAATTAGAACACAGCGATAGTTTCTGAAATTCGAAAATTAAACTGAACTTTGGGTGATAAATTAAGACAATACATTCTTTGTGTATCAA
>BGPR01038590.1:0-14646 GCA_013235015.1 Araneus ventricosus | reverse complement strand
TACATACATACATACATACATACATACATACATACATACATACATACGTTTGTTTACCTTCGAATTTTAATAGAGTAGATATAGGGAGAGTGTGAACTAATAGTAGGAACTGAAAAAGCAAGAAGTCAGTTTCATGGTCATTTCATCGCAACGGTCGCGCGTGCCTCTAAAATGCAAACAGCACATTCGCAGAGTTAGCTATTAACGCCTCGAATTCCAATCATGACTGACAGTTCGTCGAAAGGAGCTCGAAGAGTTGCCGAGGTCATGCTTTCGTAGCGCCCTCTGGTGCAAAGATGCAAAACGAAATTCTTCTCTAGTGTATGTCTCTCATACTCGCTAGAAGGTCACAATAAACCACCCGAGCTCCCCAAACGCAAGCGCCGCGAACAGTGCCAAACAGCCCGCATTGTGCACTGGAGGTGGGTCCTTTATTGGCAGGACCGCATTAAGCTTTGTGGCGCCTTTGGGCAATTCAAGGTTCGGGGCCCCTCCCCAACTTCCAACGCCAGATATTTTAATTTTAGCCTCTAAATAAGCTGTTTTTTAAGTAACAAATAATGTAACAAATGGAAATAATGTTTAACTGTGGATAACTTTCAAAAGAGACGCTTTCAGTATCTGGCGTTTAAAAAAATTTAAATTTAAAAGTTATTAAATTTAATTTTAAAGTAAATTATAATAATTTAATTTATATTATTAAATTTAATTTTTATTAAATTAATTTATATTAATTATTAATTTAATTTTATTATTTAATTTATATTGTAATATTTAATAATTTAAATTATTAAATTAAAGTATTTAAATTAAAAGTATTTTAAAGTAGAAGTATTATTATTTTAAACAAAATGGGAAAAAAATTACAGATCTTTTTAACGCTTTCTAAATATCAAATACAAAGTTCGTTAGGGCTGTTGACTTGTGAATCTTTCCGCAAACTGAAAAAAAAAGTTCTGCACTGATCTATTTGATTTCTACATTGATAAGCGAATTTGAGAACACGAATATATTCTAAACATAATGTTCTGAAATTTACAAGATGCTTTATTCTAATTTGAATATTGTGATATGTATGTATTATATATATATATATATATACATATATATAATACAACTATAAGCCTCGGTCTCCACATAGTTGCTCACTTTGCATATTTCATAACCAGGCCCTGTATGAATTACTATAAAATGTGTATGCGATTTTTGTAAAATTTATAAATCAACAAAGTATTGAAAATTAAATATTCGAAATGTATATGTAGTTTTTTTAAAAAATTAGCCGTATACCTAATGTGTAAGTTAACTCCACACTTAAACAGACTACTGGGCATTTCAGTAGTGAATGGTAAAAATGTACTGCATCAGTCGTTGCATAATAAATTTTGAAAAAATTATTAAAACTAAAGAAAATCGCATGAAAATAAAAAAACAGAGAAAGAAATATTTGCAAAAATAAACAGAAATATCGAAAAAATAAAGGCAGAATAGTTCAAAGTCTCACCGTTGCCTGGCAGCGGAGAATCTATAAATTTTATTCAAAATCGTGTGCGTCAATTCAATGATTTAATTAATTAAATCTTGAAAAATTAATAAAAATTGAAGAAAAATTGCACGGAATTTAAATTGGTATCTTTGGAAAGTAAAATTTTGAAGTTTGAGATGGTAAAAAATATATGTTGTGGAACAATTTACTCCAAAGTTACTGCAGAAAAACGGTTTCGGTTAATTTCTAATCAACTGACTGTTTAATTAACTTTGAAAAGTTGACAGTAGTCTTTCTCTTGTCTTGAATTATAATGGAACATACCCACAATTTATTTTACTAGAAGAGACGGGCCCTGCAAACCATATCTCAGAACTGATTGTAACAGATTTACTCATGAAAGATATAATATAAAATTTCATGTGCATTGGCAGTGTGCTTAGGAAATAAATGAATAATAAAAAACAGGATTGATGAATCTCTTGGCACTAACTTTCGTTTTGTTGATAATTTTACTTTTAAGGATTACTTCCGTTTCATCCGACTGAAAATAATGCAAAATCCACTAACAACAGAAAAAATGTATTACCAAATCTCTACTAATAACAGAAGAGAATGTGTGTGTTGGTGATCTACAGGACAGACCACTGGACCTAGAACTAGGACTAGAAATTTTTGCACAAACAAACTTTGGAGGATGGGAATGTGCACCTCGGAGCTCTTTTTTCAAAATTTTAATTAGAATTTTAGTTAATTAAAAATTAAGCAAAATTTTGACACTTTTCTCAATAACTTCCGAAAATATTACAGCTCAAAAATGATTTTTACGCCATCTGAAAGTATAAAAAATTACCTTTTCAACGATATTAATTAAGTTGCTCTACAATGTTTTCTCTAATTTTAATCAACTCTTAAATATATCTTTGGCATCATTTACAACAACACTTTTTATTGTTGAAACGCAGTTCAGTCCGTTTTCATCGTTTAAACAAACATTTAATTCCGTGTTTCTCTTTCATCGTTGAAAGCTGAGGTGATATTCTTATACGATCGTCCGATTTGCTCGTTCGATAATGACGCAGACAAAAGGGGCGGGGTGATTTTAAGCTCCGCCCAGCGTTACCGAAATTTGAGGATGATTCTAATATAGATTGTTATTATAATCTTCGATTTTGCAGTGGGGCCCCAACCCATTCTTGTGCAGGGGGTGGAGCTCTACCCCCGGGAGAACGCCAAGCTGCACAACACCCACCTGTACGAGCTGCTGGACGGCAAGGACTCCTCCCTGGTCATTCGGAGGGGGCAGACCTTCTACATGGCAG
The DNA here is from genome assembly GCA_013235015.1 of Araneus ventricosus. Classification (NCBI taxonomy): domain Eukaryota; kingdom Metazoa; phylum Arthropoda; class Arachnida; order Araneae; family Araneidae; genus Araneus; species Araneus ventricosus. Next base: position 11,838 of record BGPR01038590.1, on the reverse strand, counting down.
TGCGCTTCAAGAAGACCTTCAACCCCGTCCTCGACTCCGTTCGACTGCATTTTGAATTCGGTAAGCGAGCATTTTCCCATTCATTGTAGGGATGGCTGTAATTGCGAAAAAACCGGTTTTCGGTCATTCAGGTTCTTTCCATTTCCGGTTTAACCTGATGGTTAAAACCGCTAAAAATAACCGGTTTTCGGTCATTCAGGTTCTTTTCACTTCCGGTTTAAGCTGGTGGTTAAAACCGCTAAAAATAACCGGTTTTCGGTCATTCAGTTTCTTTTCACTTCCGGTTTACCCTGGTGGTTAAAACCGCTCAAAATAACCGGTTTTCTTATAAAAATGCAAACACTGCTTATAAACACATTTTTTATTGATATTGTCTGTACAGGAAATCAATCCATTGGCCAATATTTATATGTTCATAAAGACTCTTTCAGCAATACCCAACCAACAGACGCCTCGAGGAAGCGTTTGTCGTTGATTAATCTAAGATGATGAAATTCAAAGCTTCATAACTTGCTCAATTTTAGTCTAGTCGAACCTAAAATTGAGCCTATCTTCCGATCCGGTTGTTTTACCCTGTTATTGGATTTTAAAAAAATAACGGTACTTACGTATTAACGCCACCGCAGCTACAGATTTGGCGGTGTTTAAGTATTAACGCCAACGCAGCCACAGATTTGGCGGTGTTTAAGTATTAACGCCACCGCAGCAACAGATTTGGCGGTGTTTAAGTGCCGCGAATTTGGCGGTTTTTGTACTTACGTATTAGCGCCAACGCAGCTACAGATTTGGCGGTTTTTGTACTTACGCCAATCTCTTTATTGGCGCATTACCGCCAATCTGTAGCTGCGGTGGCGTTAATACGTAAGTACCAAAATAACCGGTTATAACCGGGAGAAAAAAATAACCCAAAAAACCGGTTAACCGAAACAGGTTTCCGGTTTATTCATTGCGTACCAGAATTTTATAAGTTTGCGAATATATTATTTTTTTCACCACACCTCAGGGTGGTAGGACATGACCAACAAAAATGGTTCTGTGCTTTGAAAAAATGTTCTGGGGAGCTTTGAATATCGCCGACTTAGACCACTTTACACCATTTCAATAGCCGTCTCGAAGACAATCCACCCATCCATGCGCAGCGCTTGCTCGACGAGGCCGTTGATTGGTTAAAAATCATGGAATTCAAAGCTCCGTAACTCGGTCAGTTTCAGTCGCAGAAGAGAAGGATTGTTTTTGTTTAAAATGTTAGAGTGTCGAGAATATTTTACTAAATATAACTGATAGGACCGGGGGACCGTATAAAAATTATAATTCGTAACTTTTTCAGGAATATAGTTGTTGATCAAACAGCATAAATTATAAATCTTCTCATTTAGAACATTTTTCCGATTGGAACTGTATTCCTATCTCTGATGGTTTAGGAATTAGCTATTGGACCACGATGAAAGTAGACACATGATGCCACCGAATAAATTTTCACTTTGTTTACCTCCTTTCCGGGCATCCTTCTGTGGTCTTTCGCTTAAAAGTATCGTCTCTGAAAAATTTCCGGACTTTTGTATCACTCTGTATATCTGTTTTCTGCCGATCATGGAAGACGGGACGTGTAAGTGGTGTTATGTATGATTGCTACAAAGATGCAATGTCGGTTTCTTGAATTGCTAGTATTATAGATGGGGAGGGAGTTTTACAGGGGTTAGCATGGAGTGACGGGTAGCGGCCATTCAGGGACCTCTGACCTTGGACACCATTTTCGCGAGAAATCGATGATTCCAGAAAATGCGATCCTTTTCTCGATATCTCTATTAGGAGAGAAAATACGCTCGAATGTACGAGAAACTCCATGTGACGTCACGGCCTGTCGGGGAGAGTATATAAGGGCCGGTCTTGGATCAGAGAGCAGTGTGTGTTGATCCACTGGAACGACTGTGGAGTTTCGTCTGCAGTGCGAGCTAGAAATCTGGTGAGCTGAGCGCTATTGAAAGTGCTGTTATTGTCGTTATTAGTGATTTGCTGACTGTTTGTGTTCCTAAATCTCAGAGTGCTGAACTGTTACTACCTGTGAATTATTGTCTGTTTACATTGCTAATCTGTGCAATATCTATTGTTTCCTGTTACCTCTGCTACATGTTTTCCTCCATATTTGTGAATAAACCATCATCCTCCATTCTCCTGCGTGTTGGACTGTTTACACCATACAACGTTTTCAGTAACAATATCTTACGGTCAATGCGATTACGCGGTTATTATGAACAACAAGTGGTGATTAGCATTAATAGTAACAAGCTGCCGGTAATATTTCCAGAATTTTTTACTTTAACCGTAACATATCAACCGGTAACACATTTTGTCGTCCGCAGGTTGTATCAAAAACTCTCGCATCTAACTTTAAAGTAAAATTTCTGAGACGTAATTTTACTTTTTTCTTATTCAGACAGACAGCGCGCACAGCGGAAATCTGTAACCTCATACACAGGGTGTTCCAAAATTTGACCGACAAACTTCTATGGGTGATCGTACGCATCAAGACAAGCAGCTTTCGCAATAGAACACGGGGTCGCACACGCAAAGGCAAAGAATGCTCTTTGCCAGTGAATTAAGTGAAAGATAAGGGAATATGAGATAAAGTATTGAACTCAGGTTCTTCGGAATACAAATTCACAATAGCACAACAACACAATTGCACGAATAACAACACTGAAATTCGTGCGGAACGTGACAGATACAATGGCAAGTACGACTCGGTATCAGCAACAAACCTTCGAAGTAACTTAAAGTAAGTGTTCGAAGGACTTGCCATCCGAAGCAATACACACGTCGCGTGTTATTATTCGTGCAATTGTGTAGTTGTGCTATTGTGAATTTGTATTCCGATGAACTCGAGTTGCATACTTGATCTCATATTCCCTTCCTTATCTTTTATTGAATTCACTGGCAATGAGAACCCCGTAGCGGTCGACCTTTGCGTTTGCGACCCCATTTTCTATTGGAAAAGTTGTTTGTCTTGACATGTTCAATTACGCCTAGAAGTTTGGCGGTCGAATTTTAGAACACCCTGTAAACATAAAAATATTTTATGTACTTTTGTAAAGAATTCATAATACTGTTTATAATAAATTTGTTAAATTTGCTACATATTTATTGCCAGGTAGAGGTGTGGATTTTTTCCCGTGAATCGTGCACGCAAACAGACAACAGCTCATTAATAATAACAGTAAAAGAACTTTCGGATTTAGCAACACAAACAGTCAGCAAATCACTAATAATGACAGTAAAGGCACTTTCAATAGCCCTCAGCTCACTGGTTTTCCAGCTCGCACTGCACACGAAATTCCAAACTCCTTCCCTCCTTTCGGTTGCCTCCGTTTACATACTCTTGCTCGACTGGCCGTGACGTCACATGGAATTATCTAGTACATTCTGCATATCTCCCCTCCTAATAGAGATATCGAGAAAATTATCGCCTTTTCGAGAAACTTAGATTTGTCGCTAAGGTCTCTCTCTTCGTGGTTGTAGTCCGTAAAAAGCCGAGTTATATTCTCATTTTCTCTTATTATCGAAATGTTTGAGTCATTTTTAAAGAGAGTGGCAGACATACGTGCATCTTATATTAAGGTTTCAAGCCAAAAGAGAACAGAAAATCCCTGCATTTTCTCAGGTAAGGGAATAACATATAGACACGTGATCAAAGTGAAGGGAATAATAGCTATTTTTACTAAATTACTTAAGTGTTTTAGGGAGAAGTCTGATGCCAACAAGTCGCCGATTTCCAGATTTATGTTGGCGCTTAGAAGCGATTAAAATAATCTGTTAGTAATAAATATGCCAAAACGCGAGATTTAATATACCTCCAGCGCGGGAAATGAAACGAAACTGGAGTTTCAGAAAAGTGATTTTGGAATACATTAAGACTTTAGAATATATAACATTAGAATTTAAAACAAAGTTAAGTGAGATTAATACATATATAAAATGAATTCTTTGTTGTATTCGTTAAACAGAAAACAGGCCGAGTTATTAACCAATTTTCCTTTATTATGGGAGAGTGACGGAATGTTCGTACATCTTGGTTTAAGTTTCAAGTCAAAAAGAGAACAGAAAATCCCTACATTTTCTCAGGTAGGTATTTAACAGATAGACACGTGATCAAAGTGAAGGGAATAATAGCTATTTTTAGTTGACTACCATTCACATTTTGATTGGAATTATCTAGTACATTCTGCATATCTCCTCTCTTAATAGAGATATCGAGAAAATTATCGCCTTTTCGAGAAACTTCGATTTATCGTCAAGGATAGGGGTTCGAGACCGGGCATGCCGTACGTACCCGTATAAAACTCTGTTTCCAACTATAAGATTAGAAGGGCAAGAAAGAAACATTACATTTTTGTAACAATATATATATATTGCCAATAATTGTTTCTGAAACTATTTTCCCCCCTCAGGTCCTCCCCCGTACCTCACGCAGAAGGGCAACCTGGTGAGCCTCCCCATCACCAACCAGTCCGCCTTCACCCGGGAGAAGGCGATGTGGGACATCCGCACCCACCAGCACGAGGGGGCCCTCGTCACCCTCGACATACAGGTGGCCGGCACAGCACCCGTCGGCGTCTGGAAGATGAAGATCTACTCGTACGTGCCCGGGAACATGAGCATGGAACCGGTCGTCTTCGAGATACCGCAGAATGTGTACATACTCTTCAATCCGTGGAGCAAAGGTAAGGGCTCTCTTATTAAGCCCTTAATCAGTGTTTGCCCGAGCTCCCCTCGTGCATCGCATTACGTCAGAATGTGTACATACTCTTCAATCCGTGGAGCAAAAGTAAGGGCTCGCTTATTAACCCCTTGATCAGTGTTTGCCCGAGTTGCCCTCGTGCTTCGCATTACGTCAGTTGCGAACTTATGAGCTAACATTAAGTCATTCATGGACGATATAAAAATGACCGGCAATCCGTTAAAAACTCGGGTGTTCTGTGGAAATGAAGTCGAATCAGTGCGTCCCCGAAACAGAGGGGGTGTCATCCGATTAGATGGTACAAGAAACTACACCTTTAAAGGATTAAATGCAAGAGGCACCAGAAACGTCTGCTCATATTTGATGAATTCGACAGTTTGGCAAAGCACATTATCCATTAGGGACTTAAATGCGCAACATTCTTACCATTCCGTAGCCAACGGCCGTACCATGCTGAAAGCACCGGTTCTCGTCTGATCACCGCAGTTAAGCGCGGTCAATACTTGGGAGGGTGACCACCTAGGAACACCGCGTGCTGTTGGCATCTTTTTAAAATAGGGATCCTCCGTCGTCGAGGCTACCCCCGCGACCAGACGTCGCGTCTCGTGATATTTCGGATTGGAAGTTACTTCGAACGTTCGCAAGAACGCCGAAGGATGAAGAATTTATACAACTCCTACCAATATGGGTGTCTAAAATAAATTCAAAATTCCCTTTCGATTATTTGCTACGTTGTACTACGCGTCTTTACTTCTGCATTCCCACCGATCAAATTTATTCACCGTATTTTCGTGCTTTTTCCCATCTTTCTTCTTATTTGCCTAGCCAGCAGCAGTTTCTTTGCTGAGGGTAACGAGCAACGTAAATTCTTTTATTTTTAACTTTCCCACCATTGCTTCCTGCATTCTAGAGAGCAGGTCCTCTCCCTTTTTCCAAATTCTTTTTTCGGTTATGTCAATTTCTAAATTAAATTCCCTTTTATGAATTCTGATGTGGAGGTGCAAAGTGATATCTTCTCACAGAGCGAAACTCCGCAATCTAAACCACGTTGCCGTTGCCGATTCCATTCCATAACCCAGGAAGGTCGACTCAACCCAATGGTTGTAGAGTCACTTGAAGACTCCCCCGGGAAAGAGAAACATGAGCACGAATTGGGGTTGCGGGCTTCAACTACAAGCAACCTCACCATATTTAAAAAGGCAAGTTAAATATTTAAATAGAGGTATTGCTTAAGAGCAACGTCGCAGAATTATTGCATTTATTGACATAACAGCTACAAAACGGCGATGATAACAATACAATACGCAACCCAAAACAGGACACAAAGCAAATTAAACCCAGAAATACAAAGCAAACGAAACACAAATAATTATTTAAATAAAATAAAAATTTTAATAGACCACGTTTTTAAAACGGACTAAAAAGTAAAAAATAATTTCTTCTAGCCCCATACAGATTTATAACCCCATACAGATTCAAAACGAAAAACGTGGGGCGCATGTAATAGATAATTGATGCATAAATAGTTTATTTCAGTCACTAACAATTTTATTGCAATGAAAATGATATGAACTGTTGTGTGAGTTTTCTCAACGACAGCTACTCCCTACGACAGCTACTACCTAAATATTGCATGCGCCCCACGTTTTTCGTTTTAAATCTGTATGGGGTTATAAATCTGTATGGGGCTAGAAGAAATTATTTTATACTTTTTAGTCCGTTTTAAAAACGTGGTCTATTAAAATTTTTATTTTTTTAAATAATTATTTTCTGCTTTTTAGTCTTCTGTGTGTGAAATTTTGCAATCGATTTTTAAACATCTTGATGAGATTATGACGGAGACATGTGGCAAATTTCAGGTTTATTTCAGTTTCTCTTCACCTTATTATAAATAGAAAATTGTTATTTTCCTGAAAAAGTAAGTTATGTGACGCAGAGACCTTTGAGATATAATGAAAAACGTACTGCGCATGCGCAAAAATATGGCTAAAATATGAGGTGCTTCGATGGTCCCATGGGCCATCCTTATATCCAAGAACCAAGTCTGTAATGTTAATACTTTTCGAGATATAATGAAAAACGTATTGCGGATGCGTCATGCAAAATATGAAATGACAGACAAACGGACAGACAGAGACAAGAAAGCGAATTAATAATGCATTGTCATCTAGTTCTGAACTATGTTTAAAGTTTCAAGTCTCCAGCTCATCGGGAAGTTAGTTTAAAATCGATCGCAAGATTTGTACCGAACAGACGGACAGACAGACAAGAAAGCGAGTTAATAAAAACGTGGTAAAATACGAAACAAACGAAACACAAAGAATGCAAAACAAACAATACACAGACAAAACAAAAACTAATACAAAGCGAATACAGTCGACGCTCGTTATAACGACCCTCTGCGTCCCACAGCAAAATAACGAGTGGTCGCTATAGTGGATATAATTAAAAAATGTACGCATGCACGCTCAGCAGTTCCGTAAAAATAGGCTATTTTTAAAGAGATTCCAACTAAATACTGAACTTATTTTTTATCATTGGTATTAAAAATATATTTCTAAAATAGATTTTAAAGTAGAAAATAAAGGAATTTTGAAAAAATACCGGGAAGAGTGTTCGCTGAATTCGAACGTTGTATTGGGATTAGACAACACTGGACGGTCGTTATACCGGAAGTAAAATAACATAGTGCATAGGGAAACACAGTTGGGGATTTATCACTGGTCGTTATAATGGAATGATCTTTATAATGAGTGGTCGTTAAAACGAGCGTCAACGGTAGTACATAACATAACCAGCGGGAGTGGTCTCCCCTAAACTTTCTCGTATACTCCTAACACATGTAGAGAAAACTAGAATAATAAAAGACGTCAAATAAACTTCCGTCGCAAGTAAACCAAAGTTGGAACCACGCGTGGTTTGAAGGATCAAAACAAATTCAAATCCCCTGCGCATTCTTTTGCGCAACAGGACCTGGCGAGACTCCCTAAATGTTTGCTTCCTTACAAAATCGCGCCAGAATTGGTTTTTGGCAAACTGCCAAGTTTTCGGAGCGGCCCTTCTTCTGTGCACAGGCATTGCCACCAGTAGGCATGCGCAGGAAGTTAGTTTCAAAACTGAACAAGTATGCGATTATACAGACCGACAGACAGTCAACCCTTTGACGGATTTGGCCCAAAATTTTATACGCACCTACATTCATGACGATAAAACTGTGTAACAAATTTTAGCCATCTAGCTATTCAAGTGTTTGAGTTATAGTGTTCACATGACCGCGGACGTACAGACAGACAGACTTCCCGTTGACAGATTTTGTCCAAAAATTTGATAGAAACCTACAAATTATGTTTCAAGTTCACATATCAAATTTCATCCCTTTATCTCTAATAGTTTTTGAGTTATCGTGTTCACAGACACACACGCAGACATACAGACACACAGACAGACATAATTCCCAAATTGTGTTTTTCGGAATCAGGGAGGTCTAAAACGTGGAGATTCGTCAACATCTCGAGTTAGAATTTTTTTGACGATTACAATAATTTCTCTTTGGATACTTCGTATACGAGAAAGTAAAAAGGGAAAAACATAAGGAAAACAGAGAGGGGGAAAGAATAGGCGGAAACCGAAACACAACACAAGAAAAAAACACAAAGTAATTCATTTTAACTTTAAGAATTGACTTTAAACGGCAAATAAAAATAAAGTTTATAAGAAATTTGAAGAGGAAAAAGCGATAAGAATAAAAATAAGAAATGCACAATTACTCGAAAGTGCCAACCAAATCTGTTGATCCTCCTGTTCTTCTAGTTCCTAATATCTGTTGTTCTACGAATAGTTGGGAAACGAAACAGAGCTAGAACAGCACATCCCAGGTCGTGATGATCCCTCCACCATCCTAAAGCTGGTTATTCACCGTCGCTCCTCTGTGGAATTTTTGGAACACGTGAAGGAAAAAACCAATCGTCAGTTTTTAAAAGCGATGAAAATTGGCTCAAATGGATTAAAGTGACGGAATTCCGAATAGTTTGAAAACTGATTGGAATGGTCGTTTGGCGATTTGAGGACCTCGTTCCGAGGGTAGCGGGAAAACAATAGTTTTGCCTAGATTGGGACTCCCTTCGACGAGGCTGGGTTACATTGAAAGAAAAATCGGAAATCCGCCGTGTGGGGGAGGAGGAGTAAAGGGTGGTGTGAGGTCTCCCCTTGCTCTGAAGTTTCCCACGGGATCCCGACCACCTACGAACTCCCTAAGGCACCGAAAAGGAAAGACCGCGACGTTATCCAGAGTCATAAAATCCAACCCAGCTTACATAACCCGAGGGAGTTGAAAGGACAGTACCGAGTTCGGCCTCCCAGGGTGCCGCCAAAGGAACCCTTTAGGTTTCGACCCTCTGCCAATGATGAAATGAGAAAGAGAGCTCAGCTAGTGGTTGGAAATTGCGGTCAGCCACCGGACAAATCCCTGAGACTTAACCTTTCGGCCACGCCTCATAGGGGCTCGTCGTAGGGGTTTAAAGTGTAAGGACGGGAGATTCGAGACTCGATTTTCGAGATCGAATGATTTGAGAAGATTGAGAAGTCAGAATCTCTCTCGGAGCTCGAGATTTCTGCACTTGTTAGGGGCGTTCTTAGACCCCGTGGAATTGAAGCCAACCTTTGGCTAGAAGAGCTCCTTTGGAGAGCCGCAAACGCATCAGTGCATTCCTTTGGAGAATTGCTGGAAAGGTAGTGAGCGTTGAATACCTCACTGACAATTACCGACCTGGTAACTCGCATAACCCTTTGGTGGTTTACTTTGATTAATTGAGAGTTCGATTGCCTCAATTTCGTCTTCCGGCCATCGGACTTACTGAACTCGCCCTGAGTTGAATAAATTGACTGAACTTCGTCAGTTTTCCCTGAATCGATTGCTTATTGATTGTGTACGAGTTGTCTCACCCTGATAACTGCGATTAAGTCCAGTTATGAACATTTTTTGACTCTTGCGATCTCATCCGAGAGTTGTGAAAATCATTTGAATGTATCATCTATATGTAAATTTCTTGTACAAAAGCCTTTAATCAAGGAACATAATTAAATATTAATGTGCTGTATTGCTTTGTCTTGTTGATCTCTGATCGGACCCGGTATCACTGGGCTAAGACCTTACAGTGGGTAGAATTCTGCGACTTTGAACCTTGTCTCAGAACAAAGTTTGGAACACCCGTGAACGTTTCGCCTAATTTTTCGACTAAAATAAATGGAATACAAACCAGTTGTTGGGACAATTGCCTCAGGCTTTCTTCCTCGTGAATGCCCATCTTGAGATCTGCCAATCCAGTGTCTGGATGGATCTGGACAGATGGCACAAAAAAACTACACTGCTAAAGGATTAAATGCAAGAGGCACCAGAAACGTCCGCTCATGTTTTATGAATTCGACAATTTGGCAAAGCACATTGTCCATTGGGGACATAAGTGCAGAGCATTCGAAAGTGCCGGCCAAAACTATTGATACTCCTGCTTTCTAGTTCCTAATATCTGTTGTTTTTATCACGTATATAGAGGAACAGAACAGCGCTAGAGCAGCATATCGCAGGTCGTGATGTTCCCACTACAACCCTAAGATCTGCCGATCCACGTGTCAGTGCCTAACGCCTCACTGTCGGTCTACTCATGAGTGGCGTTAGAATCTGCCCGACAGGAGGAGTACTGTATTGAAATTGGTCTCACATTTTCGCCAGATCCTTATTATCCTTATTATCTACAATTTGGCCGATCTATCCGGCTAACTCACAGGAGGTGAATGGACGGTTAAAATAAAGCTGGGTCATAGTTAAATTAAATTAAATTTATTTTTCTTACACTTTCCACATAAAATAATTCTGGATTAACTAAGATTACATAAACTGACAAGTTACATTATCCAACTCGCTACGCATGGAGAGATTCGACCGACCGGTCCCAGTGAGAGGGAAAAAGCGACCATTCTCGCAAGAACAGTCCAGGGACTCCGTCCATCCTCCTTCTGCCTGATAGCGAAAAAGACCTTGCAGTGCCATCTCTTGGTAGGAGGGTGAGTTAAAGTCTATCGTGGCGCCATCTCTTGGTAAGAGGGCGAGATAAAACGTGATTGTCACAATGGTCCTTTTCTTCCCTACTGAAGATTTACCAAAGGAAACCCGTTTATTTGGAGGCATCATTTTAATTCAATTTTCCCAAACCTATCAGGGTGTTTGAAATTCTCTGGAAAGTATTACTGATTGGGATAATTCAAAAATTTGTGAAATTTAAACGAAACATCGAGTAGTAGCTAAACTAATGTCATTGGATATCTGAATGCATATTAAAAGCTACGAAATAACAACGGAAGTAAGAAGTATACCTTGACCGAAAAAAGCAATATTTTCTTAACTTTAACAGTGGTAAAAACACGTGAATAAAAGATTTGATGAAACAATAAATTAGTCTGAGTTTGATTTTATGACAATAAAAGCATTGTTACAATTTGAGTTTAAAATGAATTTTGAAGCGTTAATCATAGTCAGAGAAAAAAATTTACAACAATTAAATTGGTATCATTATAAAAAGATAAATTCATAATAACATAAGTATTTCAAACGTCATTGGCGAAAAATGTCTAAAAATAGCTTAGTAACTATTAGTGATTGTCACACTAGTTGAATATCCCGTTGCGTGAACTGAGTACAAAAATTTTCCCCGACGGGGGTATAGCATCCCCGATAGGGGGCCCGGTCCCCCCACTGGTGCCTCCCACCCGACTGGTTCCATCCTTTTTACTTTCTCGTCTACGAAGTACACAAAGAGAAAGTATTGTAATCGTAAAAAAAATTTCAACTCGAGATTTTTTGACGGATCTCCACGTTTTAGACCTCCCCGAGTCCGAAAAACACAATTTGGGAATTATGTCTGTCTGTCTGTGAACACGATAACTCGAAAACTATGAGAGCTACGGGAATGAAACTTGGTATGTGGTCTTTACACATAATTTGTTGGTTTCTATGAAATTTTGGACAAAATCCGTCGACGAAAAGTCTGTCTGTATGTCCGAAGACATGTGAACACTATAACTCAAAAACTTGAATAGCTAGATGGATAAAA